>JBBDGP010004938.1:0-94621 GCA_037952835.1 Lithobates septentrionalis
CATCATCCCTACAGTCACATCATCCCTACAGTCACATCATCATCCCTACAGTCACATCATCCCTACAAGTCACACATCATCCCTACAGTCACACATCATCCCTACAGTCACATCATCCCTACAGTCACACATCATCCCTACAGTCACATCATCCCTACAGTCACACATCATCCCTACAGTCACATCATCCCTACAGTCACACACCATCCCTACAGTCACACATCATCCCTACAGTCACATCATCCCTACAGTCACATCATCATCCCTACAGTCACACAGCATCCCTACAGTCACACATCCATCCCTACAGTCACATCATCCCTACAGTCACATCATCCCTACAGTCACATCATCCCTACAGTCACACACCATCCCTACAGTCACACATCATCCCTACAGTCACACATCATCCCTACAGTCACACATCATCCCTACAGTCACACCATCCCTACAGTCACATCATCCCTACAGTCACACATCATCCCTACAGTCACACATCATCCCTACAGTCACATCATCCCTACAGTCACACACCATCCCTACAGTCACACATCATCCCTACAGTCACACATCATCCCTACAGTCACACATCATCCCTACAGTCACACCATCCCTACAGTCACACACCATCCCTACAGTCACACATCATCCCTACAGTCACATCATCCCTACAGTCACACACCATCCCTACAGTCACACACCATCCCTACAGTCACACATCATCCCTACAGTCACACATCATCCCTACAGTCACACACCATCCCTACAGTCACACATCATCCCTACAGTCACACATCATCCCTACAGTCACACACCATCCCTACAGTCACACATCATCCCTACAGTCACACATCATCCCTACAGTCACACACCATCCCTACAGTCACACATCATCCCTACAGTCACATCATCCCTACAGTCACATCATCATCCCTACAGTCACACAGCATCCCTACAGTCACATCATCATCCCTACAGTCACATCATCCCTACAGTCACACATCATCCCTACAGTCACACATCATCCCTACAGTCACACATCATCCCTACAGTCACACATCATCCCTACAGTCACACACCATCCCTACAGTCACACATCATCCCTACAGTCACATCATCCCTACAGTCACACATCATCCCTACAGTCACACACCATCCCTACAGTCACATCATCCCTACAGTCACACATCATCCCTACAGTCACACATCATCCCTACAGTCACACACCATCCCTAAACATCATCCCTACAGTCACACACATCCCTACAGTCACACATCATCCCTACAGTCACATCATCCCTACAGTCACACACCATCCCTACAGTCACACATCATCCCTACAGTCACACACCATCCCTACAGTCACACATCATCCCTACAGTCACACCATCCCTACAGTCACACATCATCCCTACAGTCACACATCATCCCTACAGTCACACACCATCCCTACAGTCACACATCATCCCTACAGTCACACATCATCCCTACAGTCACACATCATCCCTACAGTCACACACCATCCCTACAGTCACACATCATCCCTACAGTCACACATCATCCCTACAGTCACACATCATCCCTACAGTCACACATCATCCCTACAGTCCACATCATCCCTACAGTCACACATCATCCCTACAGTCACACATCATCCCTACAGTCACACATCATCCCTACAGTCACATCATCCCTACAGTCACACATCATCCCTACAGTCACACATCATCCCTACAGTCACACATCATCCCTACAGTCACATCATCCCTACAGTCACACATCATCCCTACAGTCACACATCATCCCTACAGTCACACATCATCCCTACAGTCACATCATCCCTACAGTCACACATCATCCCTACAGTCACACATCATCCCTACAGTCACATCATCCCTACAGTCACACATCATCCCTACAGTCACACCATCCCTACAGTCACACATCATCCCTACAGTCACACATCATCCCTACAGTCACACATCATCCCTACAGTCACACACCATCCCTACAGTCACACATCATCCCTACAGTCACACACCATCCCTACAGTCACATCATCCCTACAGTCACATCATCCCTACAGTCACACATCATCCCTACAGTCACACACCATCCCTACAGTCACACATCATCCCTACAGTCACACATCATCCCTACAGTCACACATCATCCCTACAGTCACACATCATCCCTACAGTCACACCATCCCTACAGTCACACATCATCCCTACAGTCACACATCATCCCTACAGTCACACATCATCCCTACAGTCACACACCATCCCTACAGTCACACATCATCCCTACAGTCACACATCATCCCTACAGTCACACACCATCCCTACAGTCACACATCATCCCTACAGTCACACCATCCCTACAGTCACACATCATCCCTACAGTCACACATCATCCCTACAGTCACACACCATCCCTACAGTCACACACCATCCCTACAGTCACACATCATCCCTACAGTCACACATCATCCCTACAGTCACACATCATCCCTACAGTCACACACCATCCCTACAGTCACACACCATCCCTACAGTCACACATCATCCCTACAGTCACACCATCCCTACAGTCACACATCATCCCTACAGTCACACATCCCTACAGTCACACATCATCCCTACAGTCACACATCATCCCTACAGTCACATCATCCCTACAGTCACACATCATCCCTACAGTCACACACCATCCCTACAGTCACATCATCCCTACAGTCACATCATCCCTACAGTCACACATCATCCCTACAGTCACACATCATCCCTACAGTCACATCATCCCTACAGTCACACATCATCCCTACAGTCACACATCATCCCTACAGTCACACATCATCCCTACAGTCACATCATCCCTACAGTCACACACCATCCCTACAGTCCACATCATCCCTACAGTCACATCATCCCTACAGTCACATCATCATCCCTACAGTCACATCATCCCTACAGTCACACACCATCCCTACAGTCACACATCATCCCTACAGTCACATCATCCCTACAGTCACATCATCATCCCTACAGTCACATCATCCCTACAGTCACACATCATCCCTACAGTCACATCATCCCTACAGTCACACATCATCCCTACAGTCACACATCATCCCTACAGTCACATCATCCCTACAGTCACATCATCCCTACAGTCACACATCATCCCTACAGTCACATCATCCCTACAGTCACATCATCCCTACAGTCACACATCATCCCTACAGTCACATCATCCCTACAGTCACACACCATCCCTACAGTCACACATCATCCCTACAGTCCACATCATCCCTACAGTCACATCATCATCCCTACAGTCACATCATCCCTACAGTCACATCGTCCCTACAGTCACATCATCCCTACAGTCACACATCATCCCTACAGTCACATCATCCTACAGTCACACATCATCCCTACAGTCACACATCATCCCTACAGTCACACATCATCCCTACAGTCACACATCATCCCTACAGTCACACATCATCCCTACAGTCACACATCATCCCTACAGTCACACACCATCCCTACAGTCACATCATCCCTACAGTCACATCATCCCTACAGTCACATCATCCCTACAGTCACACACCATCTCTACAGTCACATCATCCCTACAGTCACATCATCCCTACAGTCACACATCATCCCTACAGTCACATCATCCCTACAGTCACATCATCCCTACAGTCACACATCATCTCATGTCACATCATCCCTACAGTCACACAACATCTCTACAGTCACATCATCCCTACAGTCACACATCATCCCTACAGTCACATCATCCCTACAGTCACACATCTCTACAGTCTATCCCTACAGTCTCACATAATCTCTACAGTCACATCATCCCTACAGTCACACATCATCCCTACAGTCACACATCATCCCTACAGTCACACACCATCCCTACAGTCACACATCATCCCTACAGTCACACATCATCCCTACAGTCACACATCATCCCTACAGTCACACATCATCCCTACAGTCACACCATCCCTACAGTCACACATCATCCCTACAGTCACACATCATCCCTACAGTCACACATCATCCCTACAGTCACACATCATCCCTACAGTCACACATCATCCCTACAGTCACACATCATCCCTACAGTCACACATCATCCCTACAGTCTCACACATCATCCCTACAGTCACACCATCCCTACAGTCACACATCATCCCTACAGTCACACATCATCTCTACAGTCACATCATCCCTACAGTCACACATCATCCCTACAGTCACACATCATCCCTACAGTCACATCATCCCTACAGTCACACACCATCCCTACAGTCACACATCATCCCTACAGTCACACATCATCCCTACAGTCACATCATCCCTACAGTCACACATCATCCCTACAGTCACACATCATCCCTACAGTCCACATCATCCCTACAGTCACACCATCCTACAGTCACATCATCCCTACAGTCACATCATCCCTACAGTCACACATCATCCCTACAGTCACACATCATCCCTACAGTCACACATCATCCCTACAGTCACATCATCCCTACAGTCACACATCATCCCTACAGTCACACATCATCCCTACAGTCACACATCATCCCTACAGTCACATCATCCCTACAGTCACACATCATCCCTACAGTCACACATCATCCCTACAGTCACACATCATCCCTACAGTCACACATCATCCCTACAGTCACATCATCCCTACAGTCACATCATCCCTACAGTCACACATCATCCCTACAGTCACACATCATCCCTACAGTCACACATCATCCCTACAGTCACACATCATCCTACAGTCACATCATCATCCCTACAGTCACACATCATCCCTACAGTCACACACCTTCCCTACAGTCACATCATCCCTACAGTCACACATCATCCCTACAGTCACACATCATCCCTACAGTCACACATCATCCCTACAGTCACATCATCCCTACAGTCACACATCATCCCTACAGTCACACATCATCCCTACAGTCACCATCATCCCTACAGTCACACATCATCCCTACAGTCACACATCATCCCTACAGTCACACATCATCCCTACAGTCACATCATCCCTACAGTCACATCATCCCTACAGTCACACATCATCCCTACAGTCACACATCATCCCTACAGTCACACCATCCCCTACAGTCACATCATCCTACAGTCACACATCATCCCTACAGTCACACACCATCCCTACAGTCACACATCATCCCTACAGTCACATCATCCCTACAGTCACACATCATCCCTACAGTCACACATCATCCCTACAGTCACACATCATCCCTACAGTCACACATCATCCCTACAGTCACACACCATCCCTACAGTCACACATCATCCCTACAGTCACACATCATCCCTACAGTCACACACCATCCCTACAGTCACACATCATCCCTACAGTCACACATCATCCCTACAGTCACACATCCATCCTACAGTCACACATCATCCCTACAGTCACACCATCCCTACAGTCACACATCATCCCTACAGTCACACATCATCCCTACAGTCACACATCATCCCTACAGTCACACACCATCCCTACAGTCACACATCATCCCTACAGTCACACATCATCCCTACAGTCACACATCATCCCTACAGTCACACACCATCCCTACAGTCACACACATCCCTACAGTCACACATCATCCCTACAGTCACACCATCCCTACAGTCACACATCATCCCTACAGTCACACCATCCCTACAGTCACACATCATCCCTACAGTCACACATCATCTCTACAGTCACATCATCCCTACAGTCACACATCATCCCTACAGTCACACACCATCCCTACAGTCACATCATCCCTACAGTCACATCATCCCTACAGTCACACATCATCCCTACAGTCACACATCATCCCTACAGTCACACATCATCCCTACAGTCACACATCATCCCTACAGTCACACATCATCCCTACAGTCACACATCATCCCTACAGTCACATCATCCCTACAGTCACACACCATCTCTACAGTCACATCATCCCTACAGTCACATCATCCCTACAGTCACATCATCATCCCTACAGTCACATCATCCCTACAGTCACACACCATCCCTACAGTCACACATCATCCCTACAGTCACATCATCCCTACAGTCACATCATCATCCCTACAGTTACATCATCTCTACAGTCACATCATCATCCCTACAGTCACATCATCCCTACAGTCACACATCATCCCTACAGTCACACATCATCCCTACAGTCACATCATCCCTACAGTCACATCATCCCTACAGTCACACATCATCCCTACAGTCACATCATCCCTACAGTCACACATCATCCCTACAGTCACACATCATCCCTACAGTCACATCATCCCTACAGTCACACACCATCCCTACAGTCACACATCATCCCTACAGTCACATCATCCCTACAGTCACACATCATCCCTACAGTCACATCATCCCTACAGTCACATCATCATCCCTACAGTCACATCGTCCCTACAGTCACATCATCCCTACAGTCACACATCATCCCTACAGTCACATCATCCCTACAGTCACACACCATCCCTACAGTCACACATCATCCCTACAGTCACACATCATCCCTACAGTCACACCATCCCTACAGACACACATCATCCCTACAGTCACACACCATCCCTACAGTCACATCATCCCTACAGTCACATCATCCCTACAGTCACATCATCCCTACAGTCACACACCATCTCTACAGTCACAATCATCCCTACAGTCACATCATCCCTACAGTCACATCATCCCTACAGTCACATCATCCCTACAGTCACACAACATCTCTACAGTCACATCATCCCTACAGTCACACATCATCCCTACAGTCACATCATCCCTACAGTCACACATCATCCTACAGTCACACATAATCTCTACAGTCACATCATCCCTACAGTCACACATCATCCCTACAGTCACACATCATCCCTACAGTCACACACCATCCCTACAGTCACACACCATCCCTACAGTCACACATCATCCCTACAGTCACACATCATCCCTACAGTCACACATCATCCCTACAGTCACACACCATCCCTACAGTCACACATCATCCCTACAGTCACACATCATCCCTACAGTCACACACCATCCCTACAGTCACACATCATCCCTACAGTCACACATCATCCCTACAGTCACACACCATCCCTACAGTCACACATCATCCCTACAGTCACACCATCCCTACAGTCACACATCATCCCTACAGTCACACCATCCCTACAGTCACACATCATCCCTACAGTCACACATCATCTCTACAGTCACATCATCCCTACAGTCACACATCATCCCTACAGTCACACACCATCCCTACAGTCACATCATCCCTACAGTCACATCATCCCTACAGTCACACATCATCCCTACAGTCACACATCATCCCTACAGTCACATCATCCCTACAGTCACACATCATCCCTACAGTCACACATCATCCCTACAGTCACATCATCCCTACAGTCACACACCATCTCTACAGTCACATCATCCCTACAGTCACATCATCCCTACAGTCACATCATCCCTACAGTCACACACCATCCCTACAGTCACACATCATCCCTACAGTCACACATCATCCCTACAGTCACACACCATCCCTACAGTCACACATCATCCCTACAGTCACACATCATCCCTACAGTCACACATCATCCCTACAGTCACACATCATCCCTACAGTCACATCATCCCTACAGTCACACATCATCCCTACAGTCACACATCATCCCTACAGTCACACACCATCCCTACAGTCACATCATCCCTACAGTCACATCATTCCTACAGTCACACATCATCCCTACAGTCACACATCATCCCTACAGTCACACATCATCCCTACAGTCACACATCATCCCTACAGTCACATCATCCCTACAGTCACACATCATCCCTACAGTCACACATCATCCCTACAGTCACACATCATCCCTACAGTCACATCATCCCTACAGTCACACATCATCCCTACAGTCACACATCATCCCTACAGTCACACATCATCCCTACAGTCACATCATCCCTACAGTCACACACCATCCCTACAGTCACACATCATCCCTACAGTCACATCATCCCTACAGTCACATCATCATCCCTACAGTCACACAGCATCCCTACAGTCACACACCATCCCTACAGTCACATCATCCCTACAGTCACATCATCCCTACAGTCACACATCATCCCTACAGTCACACACCATCCCTACAGTCACACATCATCCCTACAGTCACACACCATCCCTACAGTCACATCATCCCTACAGTCACATCATCCCTACAGTCACACACCATCCCTACAGTCACACACCATCCCTACAGTCACATCATCCCTACAGTCACACATCATCCCTACAGTCACACATCATCCCTACAGTCACACATCATCCCTACAGTCACACCATCCCTACAGTCACACATCATCCCTACAGTCACACATCATCCCTACAGTCACACACCATCCCTACAGTCACACATCATCCCTACAGTCACACATCATCCCTACAGTCACACACCATCCCTACAGTCACACATCATCCCTACAGTCACACCATCCCTACAGTCACACATCATCCCTACAGTCACACATCATCCCTACAGTCACACATCATCCCTACAGTCACACACCATCCCTACAGTCACACATCATCCCTACAGTCACACATCATCCCTACAGTCACACATCATCCCTACAGTCACACACCATCCCTACAGTCACACACCATCCCTACAGTCACACATCATCCCTACAGTCACACCATCCCTACAGTCACACATCATCCCTACAGTCACACCATCCCTACAGTCACACATCATCCCTACAGTCACACATCATCTCTACAGTCACATCATCCCTACAGTCACACATCATCCCTACAGTCACACACCATCCCTACAGTCACATCATCCCTACAGTCACATCATCCCTACAGTCACACATCATCCCTACAGTCACACATCATCCCTACAGTCACATCATCCCTACAGTCACACATCATCCCTACAGTCACACATCATCCCTACAGTCACACATCATCCCTACAGTCACATCATCCCTACAGTCACACACCATCTCTACAGTCACATCATCCCTACAGTCACATCATCCCTACAGTCACATCATCATCCCTACAGTCACATCATCCCTACAGTCACACACCATCCCTACAGTCACACATCATCCCTACAGTCACATCATCCCTACAGTCACATCATCATCCCTACAGTCACATCATCTCTACAGTCACATCATCATCCCTACAGTCACATCATCCCTACAGTCACACATCATCCCTACAGTCACATCATCCCTACAGTCACATCATCCCTACAGTCACACATCATCCCTACAGTCACATCATCCCTACAGTCACACATCATCCCTACAGTCACACATCATCCCTACAGTCACACATCATCCCTACAGTCACATCATCCCTACAGTCACACACCATCCCTACAGTCACACATCATCCCTACAGTCACATCATCCCTACAGTCACATCATCATCCCTACAGTCACATCATCCCTACAGTCACATCATCATCCCTACAGTCACATCATCCCTACAGTCACATCATCCCTACAGTCACACATCATCCCTACAGTCACATCATCCCTACAGTCACACACCATCCCTACAGTCACACATCATCCCTACAGTCACACATCATCCCTACAGTCACACCATCCCTACAGACACACATCATCCCTACAGTCACACATCATCCCTACAGTCACACACCATCCCTACAGTCACATCATCCCTACAGTCACATCATCCCTACAGTCACATCATCCCTACAGTCACACACCATCTCTACAGTCACATCATCCCTACAGTCACATCATCCCTACAGTCACATCATCCCTACAGTCACACACCATCTCTACAGTCACATCATCCCTACAGTCACATCATCCCTACAGTCACACAACATCTCTACAGTCACATCATCCCTACAGTCACACATCATCCCTACAGTCACACATCATCCCTACAGTCACACACCATCCCTACAGTCACACACCATCCCTACAGTCACACATCATCCCTACAGTCACACATCATCCCTACAGTCACACATCATCCCTACAGTCACACCACCATCCCTACAGTCACCCATCATCCCTACAGTCACACATCATCCCTACAGTCACACACCATCCCTACAGTCACACATCATCCCTACAGTCACACATCATCCCTACAGTCACACACCATCCCTACAGTCACACATCATCCCTACAGTCACACCATCCCTACAGTCACACATCATCCCTACAGTCACACCATCCCTACAGTCACACATCATCCCTACAGTCACACATCATCTCTACAGTCACATCATCCCTACAGTCACACATCATCCCTACAGTCACACACCATCCCTACAGTCACATCATCCCTACAGTCACATCATCCCTACAGTCACACATCATCCCTACAGTCACACATCATCCCTACAGTCACATCATCCCTACAGTCACACATCATCCCTACAGTCACACATCATCCCTACAGTCACATCATCCCTACAGTCACACACCATCTCTACAGTCACATCATCCCTACAGTCACATCATCCCTACAGTCACATCATCATCCCTACAGTCACATCATCCCTACAGTCACATCATCCCTACAGTCACACACCATCCCTACAGTCACACATCATCCCTACAGTCACATCATCCCTACAGTCACATCATCATCCCTACAGTCACATCATCCCTACAGTCACATCATCATCCCTACAGTCACATCATCCCTACAGTCACACATCATCCCTACAGTCACATCATCATCCTACAGTCACACAGCATCCCTACAGTCACACACCATCCCTACAGTCACATCATCCCTACAGTCACATCATCCCTACAGTCACACATCATCCCTACAGTCACACACCATCCCTACAGTCACACATCATCCCTACAGTCACACATCATCCCTACAGTCACACATCATCCCTAGAGTCACATCATCCCTACAGTCACACATCATCCCTACAGTCACACATCATCCCTACAGTCACATCATCCCTACAGTCACACACCATCCCTACAGTCACATCATCCCTACAGTCACATCATCCCTACAGTCACACATCATCCCTACAGTCACACATCATCCCTACAGTCACACACCATCCCTACAGTCACACACCATCCCTACAGTCACACATCATCCCTACAGTCACATCATCCCTACAGTCACACACCATCCCTACAGACACACACCATCCCTACAGTCACACATCATCCCTACAGTCACACATCATCCCTACAGTCACACACCATCCCTACAGTCACATCATCCCTACAGTCACACATCATCCCTACAGTCACACACCATCCCTACAGTCACACATCATCCCTACAGTCACACATCATCCCTACAGTCACACATCATCCCTACAGTCACACACCATCCCTACAGTCACACATCATCCCTACAGTCACACATCATCCCTACAGTCACACACCATCCCTACAGTCACACATCATCCCTACAGTCACACATCATCCCTACAGTCACACACCATCCCTACAGTCACACATCATCCCTACAGTCACACCATCCCTACAGTCACACATCATCCCTACAGTCACACCATCCCTACAGTCACACATCATCCCTACAGTCACACATCATCTCTACAGTCACATCATCCCTACAGTCACACATCATCCCTACAGTCACACACCATCCCTACAGTCACATCATCCCTACAGTCACATCATCCCTACAGTCACACATCATCCCTACAGTCACACATCATCCCTACAGTCACATCATCCCTACAGTCACACATCATCCCTACAGTCACACATCATCCCTACAGTCACATCATCCCTACAGTCACACAACCATCTCTACAGTCACATCATCCCTACAGTCACATCATCCCTACAGTCACATCATCATCCCTACAGTCACATCATCCCTACAGTCACACACCATCCCTACAGTCACACATCATCCCTACAGTCACATCATCCCTACAGTCACATCATCATCCCTACAGTCACATCATCCCTACAGTCACATCATCATCCCTACAGTCACATCATCCCTACAGTCACACATCATCCCTACAGTCACATCATCATCCCTACAGTCACACAGCATCCCTACAGTCACACACCATCCCTACAGTCACATCATCCCTACAGTCACATCATCCCTACAGTCACACATCATCCCTACAGTCACACACCATCCCTACAGTCACACATCATCCCTACAGTCACACATCATCCCTACAGTCACATCATCCCTACAGTCACACATCATCCCTACAGTCACACATCATCCCTACAGTCACACATCATCCCTACAGTCACATCATCCCTACAGTCACACACCATCCCTACAGTCACATCATCCCTACAGTCACATCATCCCTACAGTCACACATCATCCCTACAGTCACACATCATCCCTACAGTCACACACCATCCCTACAGTCACACACCATCCCTACAGTCACACATCATCCCTACAGTCACATCATCCCTACAGTCACACACCATCCCTACAGACACACACCATCCCTACAGTCACACATCATCCCTACAGTCACACATCATCCCTACAGTCACACACCATCCCTACAGTCACTTCATCCCTACAGTCACACATCATCCCTACAGTCACACACCATCCCTACAGTCACACATCATCCCTACAGTCACACATCATCCCTACAGTCACACACCATCCCTACAGTCACACATCATCCCTACAGTCACACCATCCCTACAGTCACACATCATCCCTACAGTCACACATCATCCCTACAGTCACACATCATCCCTACAGTCACACACCATCTCTACAGTCACATCATCCCTACAGTCACACATCATCCCTACAGTCACACACCATCCCTACAGTCACACATCATCCCTACAGTCACATCATCCCTACAGTCACACATCATCCCTACAGTCACATCATCCCTACAGTCACACATCATCCCTACAGTCACACATCATCCCTACAGTCACATCATCCCTACAGTCACACATCATCCCTACAGTCACACATCATCCCTACAGTCACACCATCCCTACAGTCACACATCATCCCTACAGTCACATCATCCCTACAGTCACACATCATCCCTACAGTCACACATCATCCCTACAGTCACACATCATCCCTACAGTCACATCATCCCTACAGTCACACACCATCCCTACAGTCACACATCATCCCTACAGTCACATCATCCCTACAGTCACATCATCATCCCTACAGTCACACAGCATCCCTACAGTCACACACCATCCCTACAGTCACATCATCCCTACAGCCACACATCATCCCTACAGTCACACATCATCCCTACAGTCACACACCATCCCTACAGTCACACATCATCCCTACAGTCACACACCATCCCTACAGTCACATCATCCCTACAGTCACATCATCCCTACAGTCACACATCATCCCTACAGTCACATCATCCCTACAGTCACATCATCCCTACAGTCACATCATCCCTACAGTCACACACCATCCCTACAGTCACACACCATCCCTACAGTCACATCATCCCTACAGTCACACATCATCCCTACAGTCACACATCATCCCTACAGTCACACATCATCCCTACAGTCACACCATCCCTACAGTCACACATCATCCCTACAGTCACACATCATCCCTACAGTCACACACCATCCCTACAGTCACACATCATCCCTACAGTCACACATCATCCCTACAGTCACACACCATCCCTACAGTCACACATCATCCCTACAGTCACACCATCCCTACAGTCACATCATCCCTACAGTCACACATCATCCCTACAGTCACACATCATCCCTACAGTCACACACCATCCCTACAGTCACACACCATCCCTACAGTCACACATCATCCCTACAGTCACATCATCCCTACAGTCACACACCATCCCTACAGACACACACCATCCCTACAGTCACACATCATCCCTACAGTCACACATCATCCCTACAGTCACACACCATCCCTACAGTCACACATCATCCCTACAGTCACACCATCCCTACAGTCACACATCATCCCTACAGTCACACCATCCCTACAGTCACACATCATCCCTACAGTCACACATCATCTCTACAGTCACATCATCCCTACAGTCACACATCATCCCTACAGTCACACACCATCCCTACAGTCACATCATCCCTACAGTCACATCATCCCTACAGTCACACATCATCCCTACAGTCACACATCATCCCTACAGTCACATCATCCCTACAGTCACACATCATCCCTACAGTCACATCATCCCTACAGTCACACATCATCCCTACAGTCACATCATCCCTACAGTCACACATCATCCCTACAGTCACATCATCCCTACAGTCACACATCATCCCTACAGTCACATCATCCCTACAGTCACATCATCCCTACAGTCACACATCATCCCTACAGTCACATCATCCCTACAGTCACACATCATCCCTACAGTCACACATCATCCCTACAGTCACATCATCCCTACAGTCACACATCATCCCTACAGTCACATCATCCCTACAGTCACACATCATCCCTACAGTCACACATCATCCCTACAGTCACACATCATCCCTACAGTCACATCATCCCTACAGTCACACACCATCTCTACAGTCACATCATCCCTACAGTCACATCATCCCTACAGTCACATCATCATCCCTACAGTCACATCATCCCTACAGTCACACACCATCCCTACAGTCACACATCATCCCTACAGTCACATCATCCCTACAGTCACATCATCATCCCTACAGTCACATCATCCCTACAGTCACATCAGCATCCCTACAGTCACATCATCCCTACAGTCACACATCATCCCTACAGTCACACATCATCCCTACAGTCACATCATCCCTACAGTCACACATCATCCCTACAGTCACACATCATCCCTACAGTCACACATCATCCCTACAGTCACATCATCCCTACAGTCACACACCATCCCTACAGTCACACATCATCCCTACAGTCACATCATCCCTACAGTCACATCATCATCCCTACAGTCACATCATCCCTACAGTCACATCATCCCTACAGTCACATCATCCCTACAGTCACACATCATCCCTACAGTCACATCATCCCTACAGTCACATCATCCCTACAGTCACATCATCCCTACAGTCACACACCATCCCTACAGTCACACATCATCCCTACAGTCACACATCATCCTTACAGTCACACATCATCCCTACAGTAGGGTGACCAGACATGCCCGGTTTCTGGGGACAGTCCCCGGATTGAGGACACTGTCCCCAGACCAAGTCTGTCCCCAGTTTTGTCCCCTGATTTGATTTGAACAGGGGCTGGGGCAATTTCAAAGACAGCCCGTGCAGAATAAAAAGAAAAAATCTGAATTGCACCCCCCCCCCCTCCTCTGCCGCTCCTACTAGCTAATGGGGGTTTATTTTTTTCCATTATCTGTGCCCCTTTCTGATGATCACTTGCTGGTCGGAGCGGAGGGACTATTTCTTCAGTTTCGGGCGCATGCCCATTTAGCTCCACTCGGATGTTCTTCTGCCTTGGCTCAAATCCCAGCCAGCCGCCTGCCTGCTTATCTCCTTGCCTTCCCTGGTGGAGTGATCTTCCTCTGCTCCCCACCCAGTAGTAGCCGGGGCCCGAAGAGTAAAGCCCCATACACACTATCAGATTTTCTGCTGATTTTTGTCTTCAGATTTACCAAAACCATATAGTGCAAAGGCCTGCCTAATTGCATACAAATTGAAACTCCTAAGGTTTGACCTCATATTATATGGTTTTGGTAAATCTGAAGGAAAAAATCGGCAGAAAATCTGATGTGTGTATGGGGCTTTAGACTTGAGAGGCTGTGAGGCGGGCAGCGGCGGGGGAGACGGGAAAAGAGTCGTCGATTGCTGCCATTACAAGTAAAAAAAAAAATGTGTCCCCGGATTTCATTTTAAAAATCTGGTCACCTTACCCTACAGTCACACCATCCCTACAGTCACACATCATCCCTACAGTCACACCATCCCTACAGTCACACATCATCCCTACAGTCACACATCATCCCTACAGTCACACATCATCCCTACAGTCACACCATCCCTACAGTCACACATCATCCCTACAGTCACACCATCCCTACAGTCACACATCATCCCTACAGTCACACATCATCCCTACAGTCACACCATCCCTACAGTCACACATCATCCCTACAGTCACACCATCCCTACAGTCACACATCATCCCTACAGTCACACCATCCCTACAGTCACACATCATCCCTACAGTCACACCATCCCTACAGTCACACATCATCCCTACAGTCACACCATCCCTACAGTCACACATCATCCCTACAGTCACACATCATCCCTACAGTCACACATCATCCCTACAGTCACACCATCCCTACAGTCACACATCATCCCTACAGTCACACCATCCCTACAGTCACACATCATCCCTACAGTCACACATCATCCCTACAGTCACACCATCCCTACAGTCACACATCATCCCTACAGTCACACCATCCCTACAGTCACACATCATCCCTACAGTCACACCATCCCTACAGTCACACATCATCCCTACAGTCACACATCATCCCTACAGTCACACCATCCCTACAGTCACATCATCCCTACAGTCACACACCATCCCTACAGTCACACACCATCCCTACAGTCACACATCATCCCTACAGTCACACACCATCCCTACAGTCACACATCATCCCTACAGTCACACACCATCCCTACAGTCACACATCATCCCTACAGTCACACCATCCCTACAGTCACACACCATCCCTACAGTCACACATCATCCCTACAGTCACACACCATCCCTACAGTCACACATCATCCCTACAGTCACACATCATCCCTACAGTCACACACCATCCCTACAGTCACACATCATCCCTACAGTCACACATCATCCCTACAGTCACACATCATCCCTACAGTCACATCATCCCTACAGTCACACATCATCCCTACAGTCACACATCATCCCTACAGTCACATCATCCCTACAGTCACACACCATCTCTACAGTCACATCATCCCTACAGTCACATCATCCCTACAGTCACATCATCATCCCTACAGTCACATCATCCCTACAGTCACACACCATCCCTACAGTCACACATCATCCCTACAGTCACATCATCCCTACAGTCACATCATCATCCCTACAGTCACATCATCCCTACAGTCACATCATCATCCCTACAGTCACATCATCCCTACAGTCACACATCATCCCTACAGTCACACATCATCCCTACAGTCACACATCATCCCTACAGTCACATCATCCCTACAGTCACACACCCTCATCCCTCCACTCCCATCACCTACACATATCTACACTCACACATCATCCCTACAGTCACACATCATCCCTACAGTCACATCATCCCTACAGTCACACACCCATCCCTACAGTCACACATCATCCCTACAGTCACACACCATCCCTACAGTCACATCATCCCTACAGTCACACATCATCCCTACAGTCACACATCATCCCTACAGTCACACATCATCCCTACAGTCACATCATCCCTACAGTCACACATCATCCCTACAGTCACATCATCCCTACAGTCACATCATCATCCCTACAGTCACACAGCATCCCTACAGTCACACACCATCCCTACAGTCACATCATCCCTACAGTCACATCATCCCTACAGTCACACATCATCCCTACAGTCACACATCATCCCTACAGTCACACACCATCCCTACAGTCACATCATCCCTACAGTCACATCATCCCTACAGTCACACATCATCCCTACAGTCACATCATCCCTACAGTCACATCATCCCTACAGTCACATCATCCCTACAGTCACACACCATCCCTACAGTCACACACCATCCCTACAGTCACATCATCCCTACAGTCACACATCATCCCTACAGTCACACATCATCCCTACAGTCACACCATCCCTACAGTCACACATCATCCTACAGTCACACATCATCCCTACAGTCACATCATCCTACAGTCACATCATCCCTACAGTCACACACCATCCCTACAGTCACACACCATCCCTACAGTCACATCATCCCTACAGTCACACATCATCCCTACAGTCACACATCATCCCTACAGTCACACCATCCCTACAGTCACACATCATCCCTACAGTCACATCATCCCTACAGTCACACACCATCCCTACAGTCACACACCATCCCTACAGTCACACCATCCCTACAGTCACATCATCCCTACAGTCACATCATCCCTACAGTCACACACCATCCCTACAGTCACACACCATCCCTACAGTCACACCATCCCTACAGTCACACATCATCCCTACAGTCACACATCATCCCTACAGTCACACCATCCCTACAGTCACACATCATCCCTACAGTCACACATCATCCCTACAGTCACACACCATCCCTACAGTCACACATCATCCCTACAGTCACACATCATCCCTACAGTCACACATCATCCCTACAGTCACACATCATCCCTACAGTCACACACCATCCCTACAGTCACACATCATCCCTACAGTCACACATCATCCCTACAGTCACACATCATCCCTACAGTCACATCATCATCCCTACAGTCACACACCATCCCTACAGTCACACATCATCCCTACAGTCACACATCATCCCTACAGTCACATCATCCCTACAGTCACACACCATCTCTACAGTCACATCATCCCTACAGTCACATCATCCCTACATTCACATCATCATCCCTACAGTCACATCATCCCTACAGTCACACACCATCCCTACAGTCACACATCATCCCTACAGTCACATCATCCCTACAGTCACATCATCATCCCTACAGTCACATCATCCCTACAGTCACACATCATCCCTACAGTCACACATCATCCCTACAGTCACACATCATCCCTACAGTCACACATCATCCCTACAGTCACATCATCCCTACAGTCACACATCATCCCTACAGTCACACATCATCCCTACAGTCACACATCATCCCTACAGTCACATCATCCCTACAGTCACACACCATCCCTACAGTCACACACCATCCCTACAGTCACACACCATCCCTACAGTCACACATCATCCCTACAGTCACACATCATCCCTACAGTCACACATCATCCCTACAGTCACACATCATCCCTACAGTCACATCATCCCTACAGTCACATCATCCCTACAGTCACACCATCCCTACAGTCACATCATCCCTACAGTCACACACCATCCCTACAGTCACACACCATCCCTACAGTCACATCATCCCTACAGTCACATCATCCCTACAGTCACACACCATCCCTACAGTCACACACCATCCCTACAGTCACACACCATCCCTACAGTCACATCATCCCTACAGTCACACATCATCCCTACAGTCACACATCATCCCTACAGTCACATCATCCCTACAGTCACACATCATCCCTACAGTCACACACCATCCCTACAGTCACACACCATCCCTACAGTCACATCATCCCTACAGTCACACATCATCCCTACAGTCACACACGGAGGTGGAAACATGATGCTTTGGGGCTGTTTCTCTGATAAAGGTTCAGGCCGACTTTGCCGCATTGAGGGGCCCAATGGACGGGGCCATGTATTGTAAGATCTTGGATGAGAACCTTCTTCCCTCACCCAGAACACTGAAGATGGGTCATGGATGGGTCTTCCAGCATGACAATGACCCAAAACATACCGCCAAGGCAACAAAGGAGGGGCTCAAGAAGAAGCACATTAAGGTCATTGGGTGGCCTAGCCAGTCTCCAGACCTTAATCCTATAGAAAATGTATGGAGGAGCTGAAACTTCGAGCTGCCAAGAGACGGCCAAGGAACCTTAAAGAGGTTGTAAACCTCCGGGAAAAAAAAAAACCCTGCAAGACAAAATAATGAGCTAATGAGCATTATAAATACTTACCTTAGAACGATTCCCTGACAGTACGGCCCGCACTCCGCTCCCATGGCCGCCATCTTTCACCGGAGTCACTTCCGGGTTTGCAGGCTCCGGCGCTGTGATTGGCCGGAGCCGCGATGACGTCACTCCAGTCACGGCACACGGACCCAAGAAACGGCACGAGCAGGCCGTTCCTTCAGTGCGCATGCGCCAATGACATCGGCAGCAGCGCATATAGTGAATATCTCCTAAACTGTGCAAGTTTAGGAGATATTTACGGTACCTACAGGTAAGCCTTATTATAGACTTCCCTATAGGTACAAGAGGTGTAACAGAGTTTACAACCACTTTAAGGATTTGGAGAAGATCTGTAAAGAAGAGTGGGACCAAAATCCCTCCCGAGATGTGTGGAAACTGATCACCACCTACAAGAAACGTCTGACCTCTGTGATCACCAACAAGGGTTTCTCCACCAACTACTAAGTCATGTTTTGTGAAGGGGATCAAATACTTATTTTACTCACTGAACTCCATTTATAACATTTTTATTGTGTTTTCTGGATTTTTGGTTGATGTTCTGTCTCTATCATATAAGATACACCTATGATAGAAATGATAGACCCTTCATTTCTTTGTAAGTGGGCAAAACTTATACAATCTGCAGACGAGCCGATCATTATTCCCCCCCCCCCCCCCCCACTGTACGTCATAGAAACTCTGCATCCGAAATCATAACGAGTATTGATATGAACTAGTACTGAGTCATTAACCACTTAAGGATCAGAAGATTTTCCCCCCTAATGACCAGGCCATTTTTTGCGATACGGCACTGCGTCGCTTTAGCTGACAATTGCGCGGTCGTGCGACGTTGCACCCAAACAAAATTGACGTCCTTTTTTCCCCACAAATAGAGATTCCTTTTGGTGGTATTTGATCACCTCTGCGGTTTTTATTTTTTGCGCTATAAACAAAAAAAAAAATTTTTTTGAAAAAAAACAAAAACAAACAATATTTTTTACTTTTTACTATAATAAATATCCAAAAAATATAAAAATTAAATAAACACATTTCTTCATCAATTTAGGCCAATATGTATTCTTATACATGTTTTTTAGTAAAAAAAAAAATCGTAATAAGCGTATATTGATTGGTTTGCACAAAAGTTATCGCGTCTGCCGCGGACAGATCAGACACTTTTGACACTTTCTTGGGACCATTGACATTTATACAGCGATCAGTGCTATAAAAATGCACTGATTACTGTATAAATGTCACTGGCAGGGAAGGGGTTAAATGTGTTCACTGGGAGGTGTTTCTAACTGTGGGGGGGCTGACTGGAGGAGGAGACCGATTGCTGTTCCTGATAGCTAGGAACAGACGATCTCTTTCTACTCCCCTGTGAGAACGGGGATCTGTTTGTTACATTGACAGATCCCCGTTCTCTGTGGAGCGATCGCAGGTGGCAAGACCACCACTGCCTTGCTAAAGAAGCTGAGGGTAAAGGTGATGGACTGGCAAAGCATGTCTCCAGACCTAAACCCTATTGATCATCTGTGGGACATCCTCAAATGGAAGGTGGAGGAGCACAAGATCTCTAACATCCACCAGCTCTGTGATGTCATCATGGAGGAGGGGAAGAGGACTCCAGTGACAACCTGTGAAGCTCTGGTGACCTCCATGCCCAAGAGGGTTAAGGCAGTGCTGGAAAATAATGGTGGCCACACAAAATATTGACACTTTGGCGCCCAATTTGGACATTTTCACTTAGGGGTGTACTGACTTTTGTTGCCAGCGGTTTAGACATTAATAGCTGTGTGTTGAGTTATTTTGAGGGGACAGCAAATTTACACTGTTATACAAGCTGTACACTCACTACTTTACATTGTAGCAAAGTGTCATTTCTTCAGTGTTGTCACATGAAAAGATAGAAGAAAAGATTTACACAAATGTGAGGGGTGTACTTACTTTTGTGAGATGCTGTGTTTGTGTATATATATATATATATATATATATATATAAAAAGAGTCCAAGAGGTTGCTGCACTTAAAAATTTCTTTGCTTTATTTCTCAAATTGTTCAGTAGGGATTTACAAAGCAAGTATAATCCAAAAACACAGGCACGAAATGCCTACACAGTTTCAGACACAGGTAGATTCAGATATGGATGGATGGATGGATTACGTCTCGGGCTAGTCAGCTTACGCCCTTCCTAAGATCCATTGAAGCACATCTGAGGGTTTCAATCCAATCATTCATTTAAATACAGGTTAAGTGAAGTACTTCACATATGGAATCAATATGGCTAATTAGTTCAAATCGCATACCATTTAACATCTATATATGCATATATTTATCTATAACATGCCATTAAAACAAGGATAAGCAACAGGTGTCGAATCTCTCATTCTCTTCATTCTCATTATAGAATATTTGAAATACCTATAAAAACGCAGGGAAATGTTGCATTCATGAGTAAATACAAAAACAAAAAGAAAAAACAAAAAAGATATCCCCATCATGAAGTTATTTTATCTGGCTACTTTCATATACTTATTCCAACAGTTAAACAAATAAATAAAGATCCAAATCAACATTTAAGCCATATGGAGCAATTGTATTCAAAAAATGTATCCAGTATACTTCTCTTTTTCTTAGAATCAATTCACGGTTGCCCCCTCTCCTATTTTTCTCAATACCTTCTAGGACCATATACTTTAGTTGTGATACATTGTGGCCAAATTCCAAAAAGTGTCTCGCCAGCGGTAATTGGGTTAATTTATCTCGTATTGAGTATTTGTGTCTCGCTATCCTATCTTTGATTTTTTGTGTAGTCTCCCCTACATAGACTAAACCGCATGGGCACTTTATGGCGTAAATTACATATGAAGATTGGCATGTGTAGTAACCCCGTATGGGGATATTGAAACCCCTATGTGGATGTGTAAAGTATTTACCTTTAATCATAGAGTTACATTGTATGCATGACAAGCAGGGATACGATCCCAGATTTTTAGGTCCCAGGAAGGTTAGTTTGGCTGCTGCAGCCACAGGTTGATCAGATTTAATCAATCGATCTCGTATCGTTCTACCTTTTCTATAGGAGGACATGGGTGGATTCCAGAATTCCTGTACCATGGGGTAACTGGATCTTAAAAGATTCCAATGTCTTTTGATAATTTGATTAATTTTGTTGGAGAAGGGATGGTACTGCATAATAAAGGGGATTCTCTTCTTTTCTTTTCGAGGTGATCGAGGTGATCGATTACTATCCGTATTAGGATGATCGATATTAACTAAAGCTTGCGGATATCTTCTTTGTTATCATTGACATAAATAACAGTTACACCGGTACTGTATATGTTACTGTATATGTTACCAAAAATTCATAAAGACCCTAAAAATCCCCCCGGACGTCCCATTGTATCAGGGATGGAATCTGTGACAACACATCTAGCACAATACCTGGATAAGTGTTTGACACCATTGCTATTAAACACTAAATCATTTATAAGAGATACTACTGACTTTTTGTCAAAAATTCAAGATATAAACTTGTCATCAGATTCCATCCTGATATCATGGGACGTCTCTAGCTTATTTACTATCATTCCACATGATTTAGGAATAGAGGCATGTCAGCGATTGTTAATTCAATCAGGCATCTATAAAACCGAACAGATTTCATTTCTGCTTGACCTTTTGAAAATTACTCTTGAAGAGAACTATTTTCTTTTCAGGGATACTCATTTCTTGCAACTGAATGGAGCAGCGATGGGTTCAAATGTTGCACCCCCATATGCGAACGCATTTATGAATATGATAGAGACGTCCTTTATTTATGTCAATGATTTATTTTTAAAACATTGCCAATGTTGGTACAGATTTGTGGACGATATTTTCGCTATATGGGATGGCAACATGGAAAGCCTATACTTATTTGATAAATACATTAACTATTTAGTACCTGGATTAAAGTTCAACATTGAAATTGGTAAAAATGAGATCTCCTTTCTTGATACTCTTCTTAAATTGAACAATGGGCAGATCACTACTGACTTATATGTGAAACCCACAGATCGCAATCAATTGCTACATTTTAATAGCTTTCACCCCCCAAACGTTTTTTCATCCATCCCAAAAAGTCAGATGATGAGGGTGCAGCGGATCGTGAGTGACCCGCTGTGCCGTGATCAGAGACTTGATGAAATAAAAAACAAACTTATTAGTAGAAGATATCCGCAAGCTTTAGTTAATATCGATCATCCTAATACGGATAGTAATCGATCACCTCGAAAAGAAAAGAAGAGAATCCCCTTTATTATGCAGTACCATCCCTTCTCCAACAAAATTAATCAAATTATCAAAAGACATTGGAATCTTTTAAGATCCAGTTACCCCATGGTACAGGAATTCTGGAATCCACCCATGTCCTCCTATAGAAAAGGTAGAACGATACGAGATCGATTGATTAAATCTGATCAACCTGTGGCTGCAGCAGCCAAACTAACCTTCCTGGGACCTAAAAATCTGGGATCGTATCCCTGCTTGTCATGCATACAATGTAACTCTATGATTAAAGGTAAATACTTTACACATCCACATAGGGGTTTCAATATCCCCATACGGGGTTACTACACATGCCAATCTTCATATGTAATTTACGCCATAAAGTGCCCATGCGGTTTAGTCTATGTAGGGGAGACTACACAAAAAATCAAAGATAGGATAGCGAGACACAAATACTCAATACGAGATAAATTAACCCAATTACCGCTGGCGAGACACTTTTTGGAATTTGGCCACAATGTATCACAACTAAAGTATATGGTCCTAGAAGGTATTGAGAAAAATAGGAGAGGGGGCAACCGTGAATTGATTCTAAGAAAAAGAGAAGTATACTGGATACATTTTTTGAATACAATTGCTCCATATGGCTTAAATGTTGATTTGGATCTTTATTTATTTGTTTAACTGTTGGAATAAGTATATGAAAGTAGCCAGATAAAATAACTTCATGATGGGGATATCTTTTTTGTTTTTTCTTTTTGTTTTTGTATTTACTCATGAATGCAACATTTCCCTGCGTTTTTATAGGTATTTCAAATATTCTATAATGAGAATGAAGAGAATGAGAGATTCGACACCTGTTGCTTATCCTTGTTTTAATGGCATGTTATAGATAAATATATGCATATATAGATGTTAAATGGTATGCGATTTGAACTAATTAGCCATATTGATTCCATATGTGAAGTACTTCACTTAACCTGTATTTAAATGAATGATTGGATTGAAACCCTCAGATGTGCTTCAATGGATCTTAGGAAGGGCGTAAGCTGACTAGCCCGAGACGTAATCCATCCATCCATCCATATCTGAATCTACCTGTGTCTGAAACTGTGTAGGCATTTCGTGCCTGTGTTTTTGGATTATACTTGCTTTGTAAATCCCTACTGAACAATTTGAGAAATAAAGCAAAGAAATTTTTAAGTGCAGCAACCTCTTGGACTCTTTTTCTATATACAAGGTCGGTGGGAAGACCTGATTGCTGGCACTAAATCGTAAGCAGAGTGCGGTTCTCCTCCACAAGTGAATATATATATATATATATATATATATATATATATATATATAATTTTTTTTTAACTTATTAAAGTGTTTTTTGTGTGTTTTTTTTATTGCCTTTGAAAAACTGCTGCACAAATACCGTGTGATATATTGCAATGACCGCCATTTTATTCCCTCGGGTCTCTGCTAAAAACAAAAAAGCATCAGAATAGTCCTAGTCCTTTAGTGGTTAAGCAGTAACAAGGTAGTGGAAAGCAAGGTACAATATCTCTTAGGAGAATAAAGTCGGCTCGCCATGTGGCAGTACGATTCTATGGATGTCGGGGGTGGGGTCCGGTTCGTTGGGGGGGATGGGGGGGGGGGCATCCAGTGATGTGCTGGAAGTAGAAGTTCAGGAAAAGCCACAGAACGTCTCTACTTCTAAGTATAAAAATAAAAAAAGCGAAGACTTACTCTGTCCTTGGAGTTGATATCCACCCCGGTGGCAATAAGATGTTCCACTATGTCTGCCTGACCGGTACGAGTGGCAACATGCAGAGGAGTGCTCAGAACCTGAAACATGTCATGAAAAACAGACATCAGAATTCTCTACCGTGACTGGACGATTTCACAGCAAAAAAAACAGAAATTCAAGTAAAATCCGATTCCAACTAGAACTATAGACTTTTTGTAATGGGGTGTAATGGTGTGGGGGATGGGGTGTAATCACCACGACCTACCTGAGTATTGTTGCTGACCATGTCCATCCCTTTATGACTACAGTGTCCCCATCTTCTGATGGCTCCTTCCAGCAGGATAATGCACCATGTCACAAAGCTCCAATCATCTCACCACTGGACAATGAGGTCCCTGTCCTCCAATGGCCTCCACACTCACCACATCTCATCCAATAGAGCACCTTTGGGATGTGGTGGAACGGGAGATTGGCATCATGGATGTGCAGCTGACAAATCTGCAGCAACTGTGATGTTATCAGGTCACTATGGAGCAAAATCTCGGAGGAACGTTTCCAACACCTTGTTGTATCTATGCCACCAAGAATGAAGGCCAAAGGGGGTCCAACCCGCTACTAGCAAAGGGGACCTAATAAAGGGGGCCGGTGAGTGTATGTGGGGGATGGGCAGTGAGGTCTCCCTGCCATGCCGCCGTATATATACATTGGGCTGTCATATAAGGGGTAATGGGGTGATCTCGGGTGTAGGGTTGCTTCATTGCTGACCCCAAACAAGCGTCCAGTGATAGTTTTTTTTCGTCAGTAACTTATCAAGTATTGAAGGAAGATTGTAAGCTCCATGAGCAAGGCCCTCCTATTCCTTCTTTATTGAATAGTATTGTAATCGTACTGTCCTCCTTTATATTGTAAACTGTTGGCACTATATAAATCCTGTATAATAATTTAAAATAAAGCAGAATAAAGAAAGAGAAGAGAAATACTTGGAGAAGGTCAGATGTCTACTTCTATCAAATATAGAGAACGTCTGAAGGTTGGAAATCTCAAATCTTACATATGAAAAATAAATCCCAGCGATTACCACATGTACATTTGTTTTGTTTTTCAAGGTAGAGGAGAGATTTGGGGTCTTTTTGACCCCCAGATCTCTCCATAAAGAGGACCTGTCATCTCTTATTTCTATTACATGAGATCTCCATAAAGAGGACCTGTCATCTCTTATTTCTATTACATGATCTCCATAAAGAGGACCTGTCATCTCTTATTTCTATTACATGATCTCCCCATAAAGAGGACCTGTCATCTCTTATTTCTATTACATGAGATCTCTCCATAAAGAGGACCTGTCATCTCTTATTTCTATTACATGAGATCTCCATAAAGAGGACCTGTCATCTCTTATTTCTATTACATGAGATCTCTCCATAAAGAGGACCTGTCATCTCTTATTTCTATTACATGAGATCTCCATAAAGAGGACCTGTCATCTCTTATTTCTATTACATGAGATCTCCATAAAGAGGACCTGTCATCTCTTATTTCTATTACATGAGATCTCCATAAAGAGGACCTGTCATCTCTTATTTCTATTACATGATCTCCCATAAAGAGGACCTGTCATCTCTTATTTCTATTACATGAGATCTCTCCATAAAGAGGACCTGTCATCTCTTATTTCTATTACATGAGATCTCCATAAAGAGGACCTGTCATCTCTTATTTCTATTACATGAGATCTCTCCATAAAGAGGACCTGTCATCTCTTATTTCTATTACATGAGATCTCCATAAAGAGGACCTGTCATCTCTTATTTCTATTACATGAGATCTCCATAAAGAGGACCTGTCATCTCTTATTTCTATTACATGAGATCTCCATAAAGAGGACCTGTCATCTCTTATTTCTATTACATGAGATCTCTCCATAAAGAGGACCTGTCATCTCTTATTTCTATTACATGAGATCTCCATAAAGAGGACCTGTCATCTCTTATTTCTATTACATGAGATCTCTCCATAAAGAGGACCTGTCATCTCTTATTTCTATTACATGAGATCTCTCCATAAAGAGGACCTGTCATCTCTTATTTCTATTACATGAGATCTCCATAAAGAGGACCTGTCATCTCTTATTTCTATTACATGATCTCCATAAAGAGGACCTGTCATCTCTTATTTCTATTACATGAGATCTCCATAAAGAGGACCTGTCATCTCTTATTTCTATTACATGAGATCTCTCCATAAAGAGGACCTGTCATCTCTTATTTCTATTACATGAGATCTCTCCATAAAGAGGACCTGTCATCTCTTATTTCTATTACATGATCTCCCCATAAAGAGGACCTGTCATCTCTTATTTCTATTACATGAGATCTCCATAAAGAGGACCTGTCATCTCTTATTTCTATTACATGAGATCTCCATAAAGAGGACCTGTCATCTCTTATTTCTATTACATGAGATCCCCATAAAGAGGACCTGTCATCTCTTATTTCTATTACATGAGATCTCTCCATAAAGAGGACCTGTCATCTCTTATTTCTATTACATGAGATCTCTCCATAAAGAGGACCTGTCATCTCTTATTTCTATTACATGAGATCTCCATAAAGAGGACCTGTCATCTCTTATTTCTATTACATGAGATCTCCATAAAGAGGACCTGTCATCTCTTTTTTCTATTACATGAGATCTCCATAAAGAGGACCTGTCATCTCTTATTTCTATTACATGAGATCTCCATAAAGAGGACCTGTCATCTCTTATTTCTATTACATGAGATCCCCATAAAGAGGACCTGTCATCTCTTATTTCTATTACATGAGATCTCCATAAAGAGGACCTGTCATCTCTTATTTCTATTACATGAGATCTCTCCATAAAGAGGACCTGTCATCTCTTATTTCTATTACATGAGATCTCCATAAAGAGGACCTGTCATCTCTTTTTTCTATTACATGAGATCTCCATAAAGAGGACCTGTCATCTCTTATTTCTATTACATGAGATCTCCATAAAGAGGACCTGTCATCTCTTATTTCTATTACATGAGATCTCCATAAAGAGGACCTGTCATCTCTTATTTCTATTACATGAGATCTCCATAAAGAGGACCTGTCATCTCTTATTTCTATTACATGAGATCTCTCCATAAAGAGGACCTGTCATCTCTTATTTCTATTACATGAGATCTCCATAAAGAGGACCTGTCATCTCTTATTTCTATTACATGAGATCTCCATAAAGAGGACCTGTCATCTATTATTTCTATTACATGAGATCTCCATAAAGAGGACCTGTCATCTCTTATTTCTATTACATGAGATCTCTCCATAAAGAGGACCTGTCATCTCTTATTTCTATTACATGATCTCCCCATAAAGAGGACCTGTCATCTCTTATTTCTATTACATGATCTCCATAAAGAGGACCTGTCATCTCCTATTTCTATTACATGAGATCTCCATAAAGAGGACCTGTCATCTCTTATTTCTATTACATGAGATCTCTCCATAAAGAGGACCTGTCATCTCTTATTTCTATTACATGAGATCTCTCCATAAAGAGGACCTGTCATCTCTTATTTCTATTACATGAGATCTCCATAAAGAGGACCTGTCATCTCTTATTTCTATTACATGAGATCTCCATAAAGAGGACCTGTCATCTCTTATTTCTATTACATGAGATCTCCATAAAGAGGACCTGTCATCTCTTATTTCTATTACATGAGATCTCCATAAAGAGGACCTGTCATCTCTTATTTCTATTACATGATCTCCATAAAGAGGACCTGTCATCTCCTATTTCTATTACATGAGATCTCCATAAAGAGGACCTGTCATCTCTTATTTCTATTACATGAGATCTCTCCATAAAGAGGACCTGTCATCTCTTATTTCTATTACATGATCTCCCCATAAAGAGGACCTGTCATCTCTTATTTCTATTACATGATCTCCATAAAGAGGACCTGTCATCTCCTATTTCTATTACATGAGATCTCCATAAAGAGGACCTGTCATCTCTTATTTCTATTACATGAGATCTCTCCATAAAGAGGACCTGTCATCTCTTATTTCTATTACATGAGATCTCTCCATAAAGAGGACCTGTCATCTCTTATTTCTATTACATGATCTCCCCATAAAGAGGACCTGTCATCTCTTATTTCTATTACATGATCTCCATAAAGAGGACCTGTCATCTCTTATTTCTATTACATGAGATCTCCATAAAGAGGACCTGTCATCTCTTATTTCTATTACATGAGATCTCTCCATAAAGAGGACCTGTCATCTCTTATTTCTATTACATGAGATCTCCATAAAGAGGACCTGTCATCTCTTATTTCTATTACATGAGATCCCCATAAAGAGGACCTGTCATCTCTTATTTCTATTACATGAGATCTCCATAAAGAGGACCTGTCATCTCTTTTTTCTATTACATGAGATCTCCATAAAGAGGACCTGTCATCTCTTATTTCTATTACATGAGATCTCTCCATAAAGAGGACCTGTCATCTCTTATTTCTATTACATGATCTCCCCATAAAGAGGACCTGTCATCTCTTATTTCTATTACATGATCTCCATAAAGAGGACCTGTCATCTCCTATTTCTATTACATGAGATCTCCATAAAGAGGACCTGTCATCTCTTATTTCTATTACATGAGATCTCTCCATAAAGAGGACCTGTCATCTCTTATTTCTATTACATGAGATCTCTCCATAAAGAGGACCTGTCATCTCTTATTTCTATTACATGAGATCTCCATAAAGAGGACCTGTCATCTCTTATTTCTATTACATGAGATCTCCATAAAGAGGACCTGTCATCTCTTATTTCTATTACATGAGATCTCCATAAAGAGGACCTGTCATCTCTTATTTCTATTACATGAGATCTCCATAAAGAGGACCTGTCATCTCTTATTTCTATTACATGAGATCTCCATAAAGAGGACCTGTCATCTCTTATTTCTATTACATGATCTCCATAAAGAGGACCTGTCATCTCCTATTTCTATTACATGAGATCTCCATAAAGAGGACCTGTCATCTCTTATTTCTATTACATGAGATCTCTCCATAAAGAGGACCTGTCATCTCTTATTTCTATTACATGATCTCCCATAAAGAGGACCTGTCATCTCTTATTTCTATTACATGATCTCCATAAAGAGGACCTGTCATCTCCTATTTCTATTACATGAGATCTCCATAAAGAGGACCTGTCATCTCTTATTTCTATTACATGAGATCTCTCCATAAAGAGGACCTGTCATCTCTTATTTCTATTACATGAGATCTCTCCATAAAGAGGACCTGTCATCTCTTATTTCTATTACATGAGATCTCCATAAAGAGGACCTGTCATCTCTTATTTCTATTACATGAGATCTCCATAAAGAGGACCTGTCATCTCTTATTTCTATTACATGAGATCTCCATAAAGAGGACCTGTCATCTCTTATTTCTATTACATGAGATCTCCATAAAGAGGACCTGTCATCTCTTATTTCTATTACATGAGATCTCTCCATAAAGAGGACCCGTCATCTCTTATTTCTATTACATGAGATCTCTCCATAAAGAGGACCTGTCATCTCTTATTTCTATTACATGATCTCCCCATAAAGAGGACCTGTCATCTCTTATTTCTATTACATGATCTCCATAAAGAGGACCTGTCATCTCTTATTTCTATTACATGAGATCTCCATAAAGAGGACCTGTCATCTCTTATTTCTATTACATGAGATCTCTCATAAAGAGGACCTGTCATCTCTTATTTCTATTACATGAGATCTCCATAAAGAGGACCTGTCATCTCTTATTTCTATTACATGAGATCCCCATAAAGAGGACCTGTCATCTCTTATTTCTATTACATGAGATCTCCATAAAGAGGACCTGTCATCTCTTTTTTCTATTACATGAGATCTCCATAAAGAGGACCTGTCATCTCTTATTTCTATTACATGAGATCTCCATAAAGAGGACCTGTCATCTCTTATTTCTATTACATGAGATCTCCATAAAGAGGACCTGTCATCTCTTATTTCTATTACATGAGATCTCCATAAAGAGGACCCGTCATCTCTTATTTCTATTACATGAGATCTCCATAAAGAGGACCTGTCATCTCTTATTTCTATTACATGAGATCTCCATAAAGAGGACCTGTCATCTCTTATTTCTATTACATGAGATCTCTCCATAAAGAGGACCTGTCATCTCTTATTTCTATTACATGATCTCCCCATAAAGAGGACCTGTCATCTCTTATTTCTATTACATGAGATCTCCATAAAGAGGACCTGTCATCTCTTATTTCTATTACATGATCTCCATAAAGAGGACCTGTCATCTCTTATTTCTATTACATGAGATCTCCATAAAGAGGACCTGTCATCTCTTATTTCTATTACATGAGATCTCCATAAAGAGGACCTGTCATCTCTTATTTCTATTACACGAGATCTCCATAAAGAGGACCTGTCATCTCTTATTTCTATTACATGAGATCTCTCCATAAAGAGGACCTGTCATCTCTTATTTCTATTACATGAGATCTCCATAAAGAGGACCTGTCATCTCTTATTTCTATTACATGAGATCTCCATAAAGAGGACCTGTCATCTCTTATTTCTATTACATGAGATCTCTCCATAAAGAGGACCTGTCATCTCTTATTTCTATTACATGAGATCTCCATAAAGAGGACCTGTCATCTCTTATTTCTATTACATGAGATCCCCATAAAGAGGACCTGTCATCTCTTATTTCTATTACATGAGATCTCCATAAAGAGGACCTGTCATCTCTTATTTCTATTACATGAGATCTCCATAAAGAGGACCTGTCATCTCTTATTTCTATTACATGAGATCTCCATAAAGAGGACCTGTCATCTCTTATTTCTATTACATGAGATCTCCATAAAGAGGACCTGTCATCTCTTATTTCTATTACATGAGATCTCTCCATAAAGAGGACCTGTCATCTCTTATTTCTATTACATGAGATCTCCATAAAGAGGACCTGTCATCTCTTATTTCTATTACATGAGATCTCCATAAAGAGGACCTGTCATCTATTATTTCTATTACATGAGATCTCCATAAAGAGGACCTGTCATCTCTTATTTCTATTACATGAGATCTCTCCATAAAGAGGACCTGTCATCTCTTATTTCTATTACATGATCTCCCCATAAAGAGGACCTGTCATCTCTTATTTCTATTACATGAGATCTCCATAAAGAGGACCTGTCATCTCTTATTTCTATTACATGATCTCCATAAAGAGGACCTGTCATCTCCTATTTCTATTACATGAGATCTCCATAAAGAGGACCTGTCATCTCTTATTTCTATTACATGAGATCTCTCCATAAAGAGGACCTGTCATCTCTTATTTCTATTACATGAGATCTCTCCATAAAGAGGACCTGTCATCTCTTATTTCTATTACATGAGATCTCCATAAAGAGGACCTGTCATCTCTTATTTCTATTACATGAGATCTCCATAAAGAGGACCTGTCATCTCTTATTTCTATTACATGAGATCTCCATAAAGAGGACCTGTCATCTCTTATTTCTATTACATGAGATCTCCATAAAGAGGACCTGTCATCTCTTATTTCTATTACATGAGATCTCCATAAAGAGGACCTGTCATCTCTTATTTCTATTACATGAGATCTCTCCATAAAGAGGACCCGTCATCTCTTATTTCTATTACATGAGATCTCTCCATAAAGAGGACCTGTCATCTCTTATTTCTATTACATGATCTCCCCATAAAGAGGACCTGTCATCTCTTATTTCTATTACATGATCTCCATAAAGAGGACCTGTCATCTCTTATTTCTATTACATGAGATCTCCATAAAGAGGACCTGTCACCTCTTATTTCTATTACATGAGATCTCCATAAAGAGGACCTGTCATCTCTTATTTCTATTACATGAGATCTCCATAAAGAGGACCTGTCATCTCTTATTTCTATTACATGAGATCTCCATAAAGAGGACCTGTCATCTCTTATTTCTATTACATGAGATCCCCATAAAGAGGACCTGTCATCTCTTATTTCTATTACATGAGATCTCCATAAAGAGGACCTGTCATCTCTTTTTTCTATTACATGAGATCTCCATAAAGAGGACCTGTCATCTCTTATTTCTATTACATGAGATCTCCATAAAGAGGACCTGTCATCTCTTATTTCTATTACATGAGATCTCCATAAAGAGGACCTGTCATCTCTTATTTCTATTACATGAGATCTCTCCATAAAGAGGACCTGTCATCTCTTATTTCTATTACATGAGATCTCCATAAAGAGGACCTGTCATCTCTTATTTCTATTACATGAGATCTCCATAAAGAGGACCTGTCATCTCTTATTTCTATTACATGAGATCTCCATAAAGAGGACCTGTCATCTCTTATTTCTATTACATGAGATCTCTCCATAAAGAGGACCTGTCATCTCTTATTTCTATTACATGATCTCCATAAAGAGGACCTGTCATCTCCTATTTCTATTACATGAGATCTCCATAAAGAGGACCTGTCATCTCTTATTTCTATTACATGAGATCTCCATAAAGAGGACCTGTCATCTCTTATTTCTATTACATGAGATCTCCATAAAGAGGACCTGTCATCTCTTATTTCTATTACATGAGATCTCTCCATAAAGAGGACCTGTCATCTCTTATTTCTATTACATGAGATCTCTCCATAAAGAGGACCTGTCATCTCTTATTTCTATTACATGAGATCTCCATAAAGAGGACCTGTCATCTCTTATTTCTATTACATGAGATCTCCATAAAGAGGACCTGTCATCTCTTATTTCTATAACATGAGATCTCCATAAAGAGGACCTGTCATCTCTTATTTCTATTACATGATCTCCCCATAAAGAGGACCTGTCATCTCTTATTTCTATTACATGATCTCCCCATAAAGAGGACCTGTCATCTCTTATTTCTATTACAAGGGATGTTTACATTCTTTGTAATAGGGATAAAAGTGATTAAAAAAATGAACAGTGTAAAAATAAAATGTAAAATAAATAATAAAAAAAAAAATTAATTTAAAGCGCCCCATCCCTCCATACAGAAGCGAATGCACACATAAGTGGCGCACGCGTGTTTCAACGGGGTTCGCACCACACATGTGAGGTATCGCCGCGATCGTTAGAGCGAGAGCAATAATTCTAGCGCCAGACCTCCTCTGTAAACTGGTAACCTGTACAAATTTTTAAAACGTCACCTATGGAGATTTTTAGGTACTGCAGTTTGTCGCCATTCCACGAGCGTGCGCAATTTTAAAGCGTGACATGTTAGGTATCTATTTACTCGGCATAACATCATCTTTCACATTCTATATATATATATATGAAAAATACTGATTTAAACTTGTGAACAAAAAGTGCCAGAAAAGGCCAAGTGGTGGAAACTCGTACTACCTTGTCTTTCACGTTGATTTCCGCTCCGTGGTCCTGAAGAAGCTTCACAACCTCCAGCTTCCCGCCGCGGCACGCCCAGTAAATCGCAGTGGAATCCAACTACAAGGCAAAGAATAGGTCGAATTTTCATTCAAGGTTCTAATTTATTTGAAAATTCTGTGCAATCTAAAACACAAGACAGCCACCTGCTATACAAAAAGTCAAAAACTAAAAAAAAAAAAAAATTTGACAGTTGCCCGGCTATGGACGCCCACACTGACCCTAAACAGCCCAACCCTGTCTCTGATTGGACAGCCCTGTGAGACCCATGGCCTACCATAGGGTGTAGGTAACACTAAGAAGTCCCACACCACCATTTACTATTGCGGACATAGCAATAAAGCTCCGGTTCCCTTCTAGTCCATTTATACCGTTTCAGTCCCAAGTCCTGATGAAGAGGGTGGTTTTTGACGCTCGAAAGGCGTTGGCGACCCTTTCGATAGGCAGCCCTGGCCTTTACTGGAGTAAAGTCTGATCTGGACCTTTCAGCAGTGGTGTGGTAGCTTTGATTTTCATTTGTGTTACAGTTTTGTTCCGGTGAGGGTCAAAGGGAAGAGAAAAGGAACTTCCAACGCATTTCAACGTCCAGAAATGCTCTCTTCATCAGGGCTTGCAATAAGAAACAATGTATCAGGAGTAATGCCTGGACCTAGAATAGTATTTTATCCAGTGTGATAATCTTCACAGATCCTATCAGTAGTTGGTTTGGTATTGGGGGGGGATGAGAGACCCCCACATAACACGGGTGGAGAGGAATGTGAACGGCTCAGCCTTGAACTCCTCCTAAGCCACGCCCTCTGATGCATTTCGCGCCACCCATCGGGGATTAGTCATAGAGGTGGGTCGCCATTGTTTCCTATTGCAAGCCTTGAAGAATGAGGGTATTTTTTGGACCCTCAAAATGTGTTGGGTGATCTTTATTTGTCCCTTTAATATCTAAGAAAGCCATTTTACCTTCTATAGGATCGGCCTTTCTGTCCATCCAGTTCAGAGATTTGCACAGCCTTGTTTGCAGGAGACCAGATTTTTTTTTTCCTACAGTTCAGTAACACTTGTACGTCTTGCCCCCCCCCCCCCCGCCCCCCTCCCGGCCTGTGATTGGACAGTGAAAGGAGAAGCAGCAGACTGAAGAGCTGATCTCTCTGTCACTCTGCTCTCTCCTGCTGTCAGCATGTCATTTGTAAGCACTGCAACATAACTGATTGGCGCCTTGAACAGCTCCTCCCTCTCCTAGTCTGAGCTCTGCTGTATATGGGATTGGTTGACGCCAAGTCAAGTTCTCTACTCTTATCAGTTCCTTGTGCTGCTTCTTCATTACTCCGGTCTGAGCCCTGCTGTACAGGGACTGCAAAATGCCACATCAAAATCATGCATTGAAACTGAAAAAAAACACATTTAATGATGTATAGTGCCTTGAAAAAGTATTCATACCCCTTGAAATTTTCCACATCTCGTCATGTTACAATCAAAAACGTAAATGTATTTTATTGGGATTTTATGTGATAGACCAACACAAAGTGGCTCATAATTGTGAAGTGGAAGGAAAATGATAAATGATACAAATAAATATGTGAAAAGTGTGGGGGGGGGGCATTTGTATTCAGCCCCCTTTCCTCTGATACCCCTAACTAAAATCTAGTGGGACCAATTGCCTTCAGAAGTCACCTAATTAGTAAATAGAGTCCACCTGTGTGTAATTTCATCTCAGTATAAATACAGCTGTTCTGTGAAGTCCTCAGAGGTTTGTTAGAGAACCTTAGTGAACAAACAGCATCATGAAGGCCAAGGAACACACCAGACAGGTCAGGGATAAAGTTGTGGAGAAGTATAAAGCAGGGTTAGGTTATAAAAAAAATCTCCCAAGCTTTGAACATCTCACGGAGCTCTGTTCAATCCATCATCGGAAAATGGAAAGAGTATGGCACAACTGCAAACCTACCAAGACATGCCCGTCCACCTAAACTGACCGGCCGGGCAAGGAGAGCATTCATCAGAGAAGAGCCAAGAGGTCCATGGTAACTCTGGAGGAGCTGCAGAGATCCACAGCTCAGGTGGGAGAATCTGTCCACAGGACAACTATTAGTCGTGTTCTCCACAAATCTGCCCTTTATGGAAGAGTGACAAGAAGAAAGACATTGGTGACAGAAAGTCATAAGAAGTCCTGTTTGTAGTTTGTGAGAAGCCATGTGGAGGACACAGCAAACATGTGGAAGAAGGTGCTCTGGTCACATGAGACCAAAATTCTACTTTATGGCCTAAAAGTAAAACGCTATGTGTGGGGAAAACTAACACTGCACATCACCCTGAACACACCATCCCCACCGTGAAACATGCTGGTGGTGTCAGCATCATGTGGTGGGGATGGTTTTCTTCAGCAGGGACAGGGAAGCTGGTCAGAGTTGATGGGAAGATGGATGGAGACAAATACAGGACAATCTTAGAAGAAAACCTGTTAGAGTCTACAAAAGACTTGAGACTGGGGCGGAGGTTCACCTTCCAGCAGGACAACGACCCGAAACATCCAGCCAGAGCTACAATGGAATGGTTTACATCAAAGCATATTCATGTGTTAGAATGGCCCAGTCACAGTCCAGACCTAAATCACATTGAGAATCTGTGGCAAGACTTGAAAATTGCTGTTCACAGAGGCTCTCCATCCAATCTGACAGAGCTTGAGATATTTTACAAAGAAGAATGGGCAGAAATGTCCCTCTCTAGATGTGCAAAGCTGGTAGAGACATCCCCAAAAAGACTTGTAGAGAAAGGGGGTTCTACAAAGTATTGACTCCGGGGGGCGCCATACAAATGTCCCCCCCCCCCCCCACACACTTTTCACATATTTATTTGTATCATTTATCATTTTCCTTCCACTTCACAATTATGTGACACTTTGTGTTGGTCGATCACATAAATCCCAATAAAATACATTTACGTTTTTTTGGTTGTAACAAAATGTGGGAAATGTCCAGGGGTGTGAATACTTTTTCACAGCACTGTAAATATTGAAGTAGAATTGTTAGGCGCGCTGTCGCATTTCTCTGATAAGACAGCGGCCGGTCGCTGCTGTCATGTAAAGGGAGGTTTGGTTGTGCTGGACGGACGTGTCGCCGTCGTACCCGGTCTCTGAAGTTGACGGACGCTCCGCTGTCGATGAGTTTCTTGATGATCTCTATGTGACCCTCCAGTGACGCTCTGTGAAGGCCGGTCCTCCTGAACTGCAAGAAACACACAGCAAGGTCAGCTCACAGAGATCAGTCATAGCAAAGCTTCATTCATAGAAAACAATCGATTCCACGCTGCAAAATAAATGAAGGGTCTATAGATTTTATCAGAGGTGAATTTTATATGATAAAGACAGAAGATCAACCAGAAATCCAGAGAAAAAACACATAATACAAATGTTATATACGGAGTTGGCCCTGTGTTCAGAAAGTTTGGAGACCCCGATCTATATAATTAAAGCCGACGACCTTCAGTCATTTTCTTCATCTTTCCATCTATTAAATCTTCTGATCTTCTTGTTGTTGTTATAACTTTGGATAGTAAAATATTTTTTTTTTCCTGCCAGTAAATCCCTTATACAGCCCACTTCCTGTTTCCTGTCTGGTCATTGGTCTAGGCTTATGACATCACAGCTCTCTATCACTCTCACTCTCCTGAGATTTTGCCAGGAAGGGAGTCATAAGAGGGCCAATGAGAGCTGCAGAGCTGGGAGGCGTGCCCCCTGTGTAAATCCAGGAAGTGAACAGGCAGTTGCCCACAGTTAAAATGGCTGCAGCCCATAGGTGTGCGCAGACTATTGCATTAGGGTGTGCACCCCAACACAGATACGTGTGTATGTGTATATATACTGCCGGTGTCAGTAGAGCCGTGGATAATGTCAGTAGGGCAGAGGTAGGTGTCAGTAGTTTTTATTTTTATTATTATTATTTTTTTTTAGTTTTAAATTGTTTTTTAACATTTTTATTATTATTATTTTTAACAATTTTATTTTTCTAATAATTTTTTAACATTTTTTTTATTGTTATTTTTACAAATTTTATTTTTTGAAATTTGTTTTTTCCAAAAAAATTTTTGGAGCCCCAGTAGGAAGGGCTTTGGTAAAACATCACGGGTCTAAACAGGGGGTATCCACAGCACACAAGGTGATTAGGGTGTGCCCAGGCACACCTGGCACACCTTGTGCGCACGCCTATGCTGCAGCCAGACTCCGCGGAGGGAGATTTCTGCGGCATATTTGGCGAGTACGGAATCGCAGTATATATATAAAATAATATGCAAAGCGGTCGGAGGGAAGCTTCAGAATGGCAGAGATGTTTTTTTATTACAAATGATGTGAGCGGACCGCAGTTCCTCTGTTTTTATCAGCAATCGGTACATGCGATCTTTGTATGTATTGGTGGTTTTGTGGTCTCCTCCTCCTCCTCTCATTGATATATGTGTATGTGGGGCGTATTACATTGTACAGGATTTGTGTCCCTCGTATGTCCTTCATATCCCCCTCACACCGAGCTCCGGAGATCTCATCCGAATCACTCGCCTGTCCCCGAGATCTGTGCACCGCTATTTATACCCTAATAAATAAATCATTGCCGAGACCTAACCTGATCTGATTGGTTTACAGCCCGTCTGGGAATATGTGCAGCCTGCGCGCTTTTCACCGCCACGCCAACTTTTTACAAACGCCGATAGGACGGGAAGGAGACAACCAAAGAAGAGACTACAGGCTAAAGGGGCATTAATAACACATTTGTATAACCATCCGCCCAGAGAATCTTCATAGACACTCTATTACCAAAAGTATTGGGACGCCTGTCTTTACACGCAAATGAATGTTAATGACATCCCAGTCTTAGTCCGTAGGGTTCAATATTGAGTTGGCTCCGCCCTTTACAGCTATAACAGCTTCACCTCTTCTGGGAAGGCCGTCCACAAGGTTTAGGAGGGTGTCTATGGGAGTGTTTGACCATTCTTCCAGAAGAGCATTTGTGAGGTCAGGCACTGATGTTGGACGAGAAGGCCTGGCTCGCGGTCTCCGCTCTAATTCATCCCAAAGGTGTTCTATCGGGTTGAGGTCAGTCAAGTTCCTCCACCCGCATGACCCCCAATGATCTTTGTAGCTGTCTGTGAAGATGAAAGTCTGATCACTGCTTTAAGTAGGGGCGCCACCTCATCCCTTTAAACCCCAACACATAGTAATTAACTGCTTGCCGCCCGCCGCCAGATGATGGCGTCCCAGAACGGCCGCTCTCGCGCGCCCACGGAGTTGCTAGGTCACGGCGCGACCCTGATCTCTGTAAAGAGTCGCGTCCACGGCTCTTTAACCATGTGATCGGCTGCGTCCAATCAGAGTGTGTGACGAGGAGAACCGATCAGCGGCATCTCCTCACAGGGGACATCTAGGCATGTAATCAGGGCACTGATCATCAGTGCCCTGATTACAGTATAGTAATACAGTGTCACCAATCAGTGCCCACCAATGCCAGCAATCAGTGCCCCCAGCAGTGGAAGCATTCAGTGCCCACCACTGCCCACAAGTGCCACCAATCAGTGGCCATTAGCGATGCCAGTCAGTGCTGGCAATCAGTGCTGCCGATCAATTCCCATCACTGCTGTTGATCAATGCCCATCAGTGTCACCCATCAGTGCCAGCCATTAATGCCCATCAGTACCGCCTATCCTTGCCGCCTATCAGTGCCTCCTATTAGGGCCCACCAGTGCCGCCTATCAGTGCCGCCTTTTAGTGCCCATCAGTGACACCTAACAGTGCCCATCAGTGCCGCCTATCAGTGCCATAAGTGAGTCATATTAGTGCCTCCTCATCAGTGCCAACTCATCAATGCCCACCAGTTCAGCCTATCAGTGCCCGCCAGTGCCGCCTCATCAGCGCACATCAGTGAAGGCGAAAAATTACTTAGTTACAAAATTTACCGACAGAAAAAAAGTAAAAAACTTTTTTTTTTCCAAATTTTTGGTCTTTTTTTTTTTTTTGGAAAAAATAAAAAACCCGGCAGGGATTAAATACCACCAAAAGAGAAGCTCTATTTGTGTGAAGAAAATGATAAAAAAAAATTGTTTGGGTACAGCGTAGCACGACCGCGCAATTGTCATTCAAAGTGCGACAGAGCTGAAAGCTGAAAAATGTTCTGGGCAGGAAGGGGGGAAAGGGGGAGTGCCCGGTAGGCAAGCGGTTATACAGGGTCTGGGGCTGATTAAGGTGGTAATTAAGCTCACTTGGTTCCTTATCTGCATTAAATTAGCCTCAGAACCTGAGTAATTCAAAGGTGTTCGGGTTTAAAGGGATGAGGTGGCAACCCTAGCTGTAAGGGGGGACATTCTTCCCAATAGCCACCAATGTAAGGGGTGTTCTATCACTGACCACCAATGTAAGGGGTGTTCTATCACTGACCACCAATGTAAGGGGTGTTCTATCACTGACCACCAATGTAAGGGGTGTTCTATCACTGACCACCAATGTAAGGGGTGTTCTATCACTGACCACCAATGTAAGGGGTGTTCTATCACTGACCACCAATGTAAGGGGTGTTCTATCACTGACCACCAATGTAAGGAGTGTTCTATCACTGACCTCCAATGTAAGGGGTGTTCTATCACTGACCACCAATGTAAGGGGTGTTCTATCACTGACCACCAATGTAAGGGGTGTTCTATCACTGACCACCAATGTAAGGGGTGTTCTATCACTGACCACCAATGAAAGGGGTGTTCTATCACTGACCACCAATGTAAGGGGTGTTCTATCACTGACCACCAATGTAAGGGGTGTTCTATCACTGACCACCAATGTAAGGGGTGTTCTATCACTGACCACCAATGTAAGGGGTGTTCTATCACTGACCACCAATGTAAGGAGTGTTCTATCACTGACCACCAATGTAAGGGGTGTTCTATCACTGACCACCAATGTAAGGGGTGTTCTATCACTGACCACCAATGTAAGGGGTGTTCTATCACTGACCACCAATGTAAGGGGTGTTCTATCACTGACCACCAATGTAAGGGGTGTTCTATCACTGACCACCAATGTAAGGGGTGTTCTATCACTGACCACCAATGTAAGGGGTGTTCTATCACTGACCACCAATGTAAGGGGTGTTCTATCACTGACCACCAATGTAAGGGGTGTTCTATCACTGACCACCAATGAATTGGTTATTGCAAGGGTTAAGGATCTTACATTTCTTTCAAGGTTTCCTCCGGTGTAAAGAAGGTTGGGAAAGGCTGGTCTACAGATTTTACAGATGAACCCCCCCCCCCCGAGAGGTGAAACATGTTGTATTAGACATAAGCATGTTGGACATGCATATGGTTGGACTTGATGGACTTGTGTCCTTTTTCCACCTCGCCTACTTTGTAACAATGTGTCATCTGTGGGTTATCTGGGTGTCGGGTCCTTCCTTTGGATGTATTTCCAGGAAATGAGGGAAATAATGCTGATTGCCATGACATGACTGAACACAGAACCATGTCCCGGGGTATGCTTGCATCTCCAGGAACTCCGGGGGGGGGGAATGCAAGTCGCCGTCCAGGCAATGCATTGATGAGATTCTGTCCTGCTCAGGTTTCTCAGACAGAGTGCCGGGCCAGGCTGGCCCATTCAGGGGATTCTTATTAATAGACCTACCTCATCACAAGTGTCCGGAGATCCGCCATCCTCCAAAAACTTCCCAATGACGTTCACCTTGCCTTCAACCGCAGCTTTCAGGAATGTTTCTGGCAGGATCGGCCCCGTCTATTGGACAGGAATTATGTGCAATGAGCATCCAGGTTTATCAACGGTGATTATTATATTATACGAAGCAAACATTCGGAAACAAAATACCCCCCCCCCCCCCCCCCCCGAGGGGAATTTATTTAGAAGTTGTTAAAGCTGAACTTGGGGCACACTGTTGGGTATGAAGTCTAAATTCCCATATGTGAAGTGTCTTATAGGCCAAAGGATTGGCAATTCTGTCCAGCTGCCTTTGTGATTCCTTCAGCTCTGCCAGGAGGGCGACACCCCTTTTTACGTGTTGGAGTTGGGGAACACAGTGGTGTCACCCCACAGCTCGCTGCCTGCTGATTGGACGAGGCAGGAGTAGCAATACTCTAATAAGTCATTAACGCTGCTCACTCCTTATGTCTGCGAGCTGGTGGTAAGTAGGCTTGGGTTTTTTCCTGGGCATTCCCCGGGCTTTGTTGGTATCACTCCTTATGTCAGCACATGTGTGTGCAGTGGAGTCTAATTGGCTCGAAGTGCCGCCCCTCCCATTTATAGGCCTGAGTGCTGGTGGCAGGGATTAGAGTAAGGAAAGGGATGGCATCCAACAAAATTGTATTCCTTTATTGAAAAGACATGTACAATGCTGTAAAAACATCCTACATGCTCCGGGCATCCATGACTAAGGACTAACCTCCAAAACACGATGACATTTTTTTGGATTTCATCCTGAGTGCCGACCATCCCTTTCCTTACTCTGGTGCGTTGGAGGCATCGGCAGCCTTGAGGTCTGAGCACCGGGTGGAGCTGTTATGTGGGAACGTTCTAGCACCTACACGCCTGTTTTCCCTTGGTGGCAGGAGACCCTCCCCACCCCCCCACCCCCCCTTTACCTGTTGGTGTCAGGACCCGAATCTGAGCCCGCAATCTCTGCTGTGTCTGGCAGTCTCTCCTGTTGATGAGCCACCTGAGATGCTGGACAGCTCCCTGCCTGGTTCCTTAGACAACCTTGCCTTCTGTCTTGTTTCTGGTGTTCCTTGTTTCTCTTGAACTTACAACCCTCTGCTCCTCCTTTAAACTTCCTGTTTAAGCCATGCCTTTGCACTTCCTCTTTGCCAGATTATTGTGCTCTCTCCAGTCAATATCTCACTCTTGTCACTCATGCTGCCGTATCTTCAACACCACTCATTACAAACCTTTGGCTTGTTCCTCCACTACGCTTCTGCATGATCCCAACCTGCAACCACTTGTTACCAACCTTTGGCTTGTTCCTTGACTAAGCTTCTACCTGATCCCTACCTGCTAGATCTGCTACTGGACCCCGGTTTGCTCACCTTCTGCTGGGGCGATCCTGAGGACTGCAACCTGGTACTAACAGTCTAACACAGCAAAAACCATCCCCACCATCAAGAGCTCTGGTGCATACTGGTTGAGCCCGCGTCATCCACCAGAGTGACCTGCTTGTGCACTTATCCTGCTGGTCGATGGCAGTCTCTCTACTGCTATAGCTACCAGTCTCTGAGCCTGACTCCTGACCTTGACAGTTGGATTCTCTTCAAAATACTTACCTGCCCAGTGGAACCAATGTTGTCTTGCAGCGATCTGCTGTTCAGGTGTGACAGCCTGTGCCCGATGCCGTTATCTTGGTCTTCTTCAGCCAACGGGCTCTTCCAGGCTCAGTTAGCTAACCCCTAATGACATGATGCAGCTTCACCCCTGTCTGCTCTGTCAATGGGCTCCTACAGCCTCATGGGTTATGTGACAGGAGCATCACAGGGGATCGAGGGGGCAGGACACATTATTATATAAAGAGCATTCTTCTCACTGATCACCAATGTAAGGAGCATTCTTCTCACTGATCACCAATGTAAGGAGCATTCTTCTCACTGATCACCAATGTAAGGAACATTCTTCTCACTGATCACCAATGTAAGGAACATTCTTCCCACTGATCACCAATGTAAGGGACATTCTTCTCACTGATCACCAATGTAAGGAACATTCTTCTCACTGACCACCAATGTAAGGAACATTCTTCTCACTGATCACCAATGTAAGGAGCATTCTTCTCACTGATCACCAATGTAAGGAACATTCTTCTCACTGATCACCAATGTAAGGAGCATTCTTCTCACTGATCACCAATGTAAGGGACATTCTTCTCACTGATCACCAATGTAAGGACCATTCTTCCCACTGATCACCAATGTAAGGGACATTCTTCCCACTGATCACCAATGTAAGGAACATTCTTCCCACTGATCACCAATGTAAGGAACATTCTTCTCACTGATCACCAATGTAAGGAACATTCTTCTCACTGATCACCAATGTAAGGAACATTCTTCTCACTGATCACCAATGTAAGGAACATTCTTCTCACTGATCACCAATGTAAGGAACATCCTTCTCACTGATCACCAATGTAAGGGACATTCTTCCCACTGACCACCAATGTAAGGAACATTCTTCTCACTGATCACCAATGTAAGGAACATTCTTCCCACTGACCACCAATGTAAGGAACATTCTTCTCACTGATCACCAATGTAAGGAACATCCTTCTCACTGATCACCAATGTAAGGAACATTCTTCTCACTGATCACCAATGTAAGGAACATTCTTCCCACTGATCACCAATGTAAGGAACATTCTTCTCACTGATCACCAATGTAAGGAACATTCTTCCCACTGATCACCAATGTAAGGAACATTCTTCTCACTGATCACCAATGTAAGGAACATTCTTCCCACTGATCACCAATGTAAGGAACATTCTTCTCACTGATCACCAATGTAAGGGACATTCTTCTCACTGATCACCAATGTAAGGAACATTCTTCTCACTGATCACCAATGTAAGGAACATTCTTCTCACTGATCACCAATGTAAGGAGCATTCTTCTCACTGATCACCAATTTAAAGAGAATCATTCAAGGGGTCCTTTATCTTAAAAAAGGCTTTTGTAAGTTGTATTAAATTGGGTCGGGGATACATTTTTGGCTGCCTCTCGCTCATTTACAGTGCAGCCGGAAAGTTTTTACAGCGCTTCACTTTTTCCACATTTTGTTATGTTACAGCCTTATTTAAAAATGGATTAAACTCATTATTTTCCCCAAACTTCTTCCATTTACAGATGATGGAGGCCACTGCGTTCATTGGGACCTTCAATGCCACAGAAATGTTTCTGTACCCTTCCCCAGATCTTTGCCTCCATACAATCCTGTCTCGGAGGTCTACAGACAATTCCATGGACTCCATGGCTTGGTTTGTGCTCTGACATGCACTGTCAACTGTGGGACCTTCTATAGGCAGGTGTGTGCCTTTCCAAATCATGTCCAATCACCTGAATTAACCACAGGTGGACTCCAATCAAGTTGTAGAAACATCTCAAGGATGATCAGTGGAAACAGGAGGCACCTGAGCTCAATTCTGAGTCTCAAGGCAAAGGCCGTAATACTTATGTACATGGGAGGAGCCTGTGATACTTTTAGTACATGGGAGGAGTCTGTGATACTTATGTACATGGGAGGAGCCTGTGATACTTATGTGCATGGGAGGAGTCTGTGATACTTATGTACATGGGAGGAGTCTGTGATACTTCTTTGCATGGGAGGAGTCTGTGATACTTCTGTACATGGGAGGAGTCTGTGATACTTATGTACATGGGAGGAGTCTGTGATACTTATGTACATGGGAGGAGTCTGTGATACTTATGTACATGGGAGGAGTCTGTGATACTTATGTACATGGGAGGAGCCTGTGATACTTTTGTACATGGGAGAAGCCTGTGATAGTTATGTACATGGGAGGAGTCTGTGATACTTATGTACATGGGAGGAGTCTGTGATACTTATGTACATGGGAGGAGTCTGTGATACTTATGTACATGGGAGGAGTCTGTGATACTTATGTACATGGGAGGAGTCTGTGATACTTATGTACATGGGAGGAGTCTGTGATACTTATGTACATGGGAGGAGTCTGTGATACTTATGTACATAGGCGTTTTTCATTTTTTAGTTTTAATACATTTGCAAAGATTTCAAACTTCTTTCACGTTGTCATTATGGGGGATTGTTTGTAGAATTTCGAGGAAAATAATTAATTTTATCCATTTTGCAATAAGGCTGTAACATTACAAAATGTGGAAAACGTGAAGCGCTGTCAATACTTTCCGGATGCACTGTATTTACTTAATTTAAAACTAGACTGACTTGTTCTGTACAATTTCGGGGTATAGGTTGTAGAAGGTTGGCTTGTACCTCCTGAAGTAAATGACTGGCTTTTTGCAGGATCATTTATCAATAACCTGAAAGTCAACCCTTACTATTCCACCCCTCCCCCCACACATACACACACTTTATCTTTTTTTTTTTTTTGTAAGATCAGAAGAGGAGAGTTCCACTAACAGACTTACAATCTCCTCCACTTCAGGCTCCGGTTCTGGTGCCACCACCAGGGACTTCTTTTTCTTCCTCTCCTGTCTTCTTTTGCGGATTTCAATTAAATTCTGGATTCCACCAGTGTCGATAATCTCCTTTCTTAAGTCGACAGATGTCTTTCTCACTCGATCTTCACCCTGCAGATGTAAATGTCCAGAAGAATAAACTTTTTCTACTAATATGTCCTCAGGTTCAGATTTCATAGGACTAAAGGCAATGGGCAAAGTGAAGTAACCTCCAGAAACCTTTTTAAAAAATCATTTTTTATTGCTCAAAACATGCTATACTACTGAAGGTTCAAATCCAGGTTGCTGCCCATCATTGCTCTATAATGTAATTATATTCAAGAGAACCCGTGATTAGCCCATGCAGAACAAAACAACAGGCTTTCCGTTAGAGCTAGCAGCCTGTGCTCACCTTACCTTTGCTCCACCACCATTACATTTAGCTGCCGGGGTAAGCTGTAGTCAGAGTAAAGTAGCCCTCTTCTAGGGCTATGTTAAAAAAAATGTATTTATTTAGGACTGCAGCCGGATGAGAGACCTTTGCTTGTCTTTATCCGGCCCTTGGAGCTTTTCTCCTCCCACTGACACCATCAATGGTGCATTTTTCCCCCCACTGATACAATCAATCGGGCATTATTCTTCCAACTGATAACATCAATGGGGCACTATTTCTTCCAGTGACTCCAACCTTGGGTCACTATTCCTCCCATTGCTACTGACAGTGGGCCACTCATCTTCCAACTGACACTGACAATGGGACGCTGTTCCTCCCACTGACACCAACCATCAAATTGCCCCGAACATAGAGCCTCCCATGGAAGCACAACCAGGCCAGATCCCCTAAATTTAAGGGGGACTCTATCAGAATTAATCAGTCTTAACCCTGCCCTCAAAATTGGGCCTGGGCAATCCCTTAAGGCTAGTGGGTCATGAAAGACTTCGCTCAAGACTCGACTCATAAGTACTTTCCTCAGAACCAATCTGAGATCTTCAGCCGACAATCGCCATTGCCGCAGTAACTTCAGGCACGGAGCGACATAGGCTGGTAGTTGACCACGATGACCCCTTAGATTCTTCACTTGGCTACCTTCTTCCCAAAGTTGTAGAAAAGGCCTAAACCAAGATCTAAATATGCCTGCCCATCCAGGAGGTTCCACTGCAAGCATATTACCAATGTTAAACCTGAGAAATAGCAGTGAAAAGAAAAGAACTGGGTTGACCATACCTAAGCCACCCTCCCTCCTGGATAGAGAGGTGACATTCCTCTTGATGGGGTTCAGTCTGTTCCCCCACAGCACCTGGAAGAACACACTACTGACCCTAGCATAGAGAGACACTGGCAAGATGCAGACTAAGCTGACATACAAGAAGATCAGAATCAGGTAAGTCTTAATCAGATCAACCCTTTCCCTCAGAGATAACTTCCATCTCTTCCAGATAACCACCTTAGTATTGGCAATTTCCAGTCTGCCTTCCCAGTTTTTGAGGCCATAATTGCAGAGTCCAAATTCAATGCCTAGTATCTTAATTTTTTCCTGGGACACTGGAAAGGTGTCTGGGAGATCAAACCCCCCACCTTCCTTTCCCATCCAGAAAACGTCACTCTTTTCTTGATTGATCTTGGAGCCTAATGCTTCAGAATACCATGATGTCAGAGAGACCACCTCCTCTGCTTCATCTGTCCCAGTGACAGTCACCAGCACATTGTCCGCATAGGCAACAACCCTCAATGGCGGCTCACCCGGGAGCCCCACTGGTACCCCACACAACATGCTGCTCTCTAGTCTCCTGATGAAGGGGTCGATTGCAAACACATAGAGCAGGGGACTCAGGGGACAACCCTGGCGCACCTTGGAGCCAACCTTAAAAGAACTGCCCAACCCAACCATTAACAAGAGGAAAGCTTTCTGCCCCCTTATACAAGCCTTTCAACAAATCGACAAAACCACCCGGCAGACCGTACTTACTAAGGAGAAACCACAGGTACTCATGGATAACACGATCAAAAGCCTTTGCCTGATCAGATGTCAGCAAATACTTTCCCCAGCCTGCAGCCCTGAACTGCTCCAAGGCCTCCCGGTCAGCTAAAACCGCTGTGAAGGTGCTCCTACCCTGGTCTGAACAGTGCTGATGGCGAGAAAGCAAAGACTCTGCTACTGACGATAGGCACCAGAAAAATATCTTTGCCCAGTATCTTTCTATCGACATTAAGAAGGCTGATGGGGCGCCAATTCTCAATCATCAAAGGATCTTTACCCTTTGAAAGAAGAATCACAGCCGATTGCCTCATGGAAGGGGGAAGTACCCCCTCAGCAAGACAACTGTTAAAAACCTCTACCAAATGTGGGGCCAGAATAGACTCAAAGGCTTTGTAAAACTCAGCCGTCGAGCCATCCGGTCCAGGTGACTTTTTGATGGCAAGCTGTTCAATTGCCCTCATCACCTCTTCAACTGTGATCTCCTCTGTCAAATTCATCAATGGAACATCTCCACCATTTAGACCTGGAGTAGAGTCCAAAAAGATTTCCATCTTGTCACGGTCAAGTTTTTTCCTCCCAAGAAGGTCAGCATAAAAGGACCTCACTCTCCAGAATCTCTGACCTGGACTTTGTCAAGGAACCTGTACTGTCCTTAAGGCCAATGATCGTTTTAACAGCTACACCTTGTTTGCAGTTCTGGTAAGGGTCAGGCGAGTGGTACTTCCCATAGTCCCTCTCCAGAACCAAAGAGGCATGCCGGTCATATTGACACTTCCTGAGAAGGAGTTTCACTTCGGAGATTGCCCCAGGATCTCCTCCTCTCGAGACAAGAATATCCAGCTTCCTCCGTAAACGTTGGTAGGTCATGTATTTATTAAACTGCTTTCTATTGGCTAGGCCCCTGAAGAATCCAGCGATCCTCTTTTTGGTCAGCTCCCACCACTCAGCCTTGCTGCTACAAAAGTCCAGGATGGTCACCTGTGCCTGAAAGAAATCCTCAAAGGATTGTCTAACATGTTTTTCCTTGAGTAGAGTCGAATTCAATCTCCAGATGCCCTTACCCCTCTGGGGGGCATCTGAAGCATTCAGGACCACAGAAAGCATACAGTGATCAGACAACTCTACTGCCTGCACCACTGGGGGCGAGAAAGCAGAGGTCTCCTTAGAAAAAAACTATCTATCCTACTCTGACTACTACCTCGATGAAAGGTGAACCTGGTGTCATCCAGGAGGTACTTAAAGTGCACATCCACAAGACCAGCATCCCTAACCATACTATTTAAAAAAACACTATCATATCCCAGTCTGTCCTTGAAGTCCTTCCTGTCCTTGGGCCTAGTTACTGTATTAAAGTCACCTCCAAAGACCACTTGCCGGGATGTAAAAAGAAATGGCTTGATCCTTGTAAAAAGGCATTTCCTGTCCCACTTTGTGTGCGGCCCATAAACATTAATTAGGCGCAGGTCCTGCCCTCCCACAAGGACGTCTAAGACCATACATCTCCCAATCTCCACCTCAATAACCCGCCGGACAGTTACCATGCCGGTTTTAAACAACACCGCCACACCGCCGTAAGGCTCGGCCGCAAGAGACCAGTAAGATGGACCATACCTCCACTCTCTCTTGGCCATATGAATATCTGCCAAGGAAGTGAGCCTAGTCTCTTGCAAAACCCCCCAGATGACGTCTTTTAGGACGAAATGCGTCGGGTAGGACCCCACTGTCGCCACTTTGTTACAGCGCTGTTTTTATCTTGGATTTTCATGTGAGTGTATATCCTTTCTATTTTAAATAAATTTTCCCGTAATCGGATTTACACTATGTGGCCCTTCCTTCCTTTTTTTCCACAATAATATCATCATCTAATCCATGGAATGCTGTCTGGAGGGATCCATCTACTGAATACCCCACTCCTCCTAGGACCCACGGGATCATCTACACCTTTGGGACTCTCCACACCTCCCAGGACCCGAGCGCCACTTAGAGGAATCCAGCCATCCATGAGATCACAGGCACCTGCAGCCACTTACCACCCAAGCCTTATCTGACCCGATTCGGCGTATGCCCTGTCGGGTCCACCTCATCTGGTAAGCCTTCCCTTCTCTCGGTGGTAGTGAGCTTATTTTCATTGGAATTACCTATCTGCATTATATCTACACAAGGACTAACCATTATTATCTTTTTGTTATAATAATCATACCAGGACTACCCACTTATGTACAGTTTTTTAGAGGTGATTCCCTTCACCACATACCTACTCATTTATGATATTGTTTAGCGCTACACTTTTTTGTTGTTTTCCATATATACTTTGTTGGTTGTGTTAGCCGCTTTTTGTCTCTTTTGTGAGCAGCACAGAATTATTTTGCACATATAAGACCATACATCTCCCAATCTCCACCTCAATAACCCGCCGGACAGTTACCATGCCGGTTTTAAACAACACCGCCACACCGCCGTAAGGCTCGGCCGCAAGAGACCAGTAAGATGGACCATACCTCCACTCTCTCTTGGCCATATGAATATCTGCCAAGGAAGTGAGCCTAGTCTCTTGCAAAAATAACATTTTAGCATCTAATTGGCTGAACAAAAAGAAGGCCATAGAACGAGCTCTTACTGACTTAATGCTGGCGACATTTATTTTCACCACTTTTAACGGAGGGGAACCACCATTTGGGTTATTGGATTGCTTCTTAGCTCCCCTCTGCTGCTCGTCACCAGACGCCTCTCTCTTTCTTGAGGCCACCTCCCAACTCCATTTCTAAATCTGAGCCTTGCTCCGAAGAAGCCCCAGATGAGAAAATATCTAATTTGGAGGCCCTATGACTGTTAGAGACAGGCACTGGAGCTTCCCGTCCCTGTTTCGTCCTCACCGCCTGCTTCTTCCGCCGCCCAACCTTCCTTCTTTTCTCCAGGTACTGCAGGTCAGATTAAGAGATGCTCTCATCTCTTGTTTTTTTCTTTGAAGTCTTCACAGAAGTCTTCTTTTCAGAGGAAGAAGAAGCACCCTTTTTAGTACTCTCTACCACCCTTGATGGGGAGGGGGGAACCTTCCTTTAAGTCAGACTTAGGAGGGAAAGACTCATGGGGGGTGGCTGACTTGGGGGGCACAGACTTGGAAGGTTCTGACACAAGAGGAGAGGGTACAGTAGGCTGGGGGGGCACAGAGACAGGTACAGAAGGAGACACAGGAGGGGTGGCCACAGGAACTAGGGAGGGATCCTAAACAGGACCAGAGAAGTCGGTCACCGCAGAGGAGGATGGCACACCAGGGGTCTCACCCTCCATCCTGTCCAGCCTCAACAAGTCTATTACCTCCTTCTCCATATTGTGCCAGCCTTTAGGACATCTGCTGTAGGGGTGGCCAAGGCTCAGGCACAGGTTGCACCTGATCATCTCGGTGCAGTCCTTGGCCATGTGACCCTGACCCCGACACACTGAACATATCAAGGCTGAACAGGAGGAGCTCAAATGCCTCTTTTCTCCACAGCGGTGACACAGCTTCGGCTGACCAGGGTAGAAAATAGTCATCCTATCCCTCCCTATAAAAGCTGAGGAGGGCAGGTGACGGACAACATTCTCATCCCTGGCCAACCTGACTGTTACCGACCAACCCCCAGTCCAGATGTTACGTTCATCAAGAATTTTATCGGGCTTAGTCAAAACCTCGCCATAATTCCTTAACCAGACCTCTAAATCCTGAGCAGGGACGCTCTAATTAATAAGAATAATTGTGATCTTTTTCACTGTTGACCTCCGTGAAACTGCAACTGGGGCCAGACAGGCACTGCCACCATTCATAGAATGTCTTGTATTTTTTCTTATGAATACAAGGCTTTCTCTGATTGGATGAGGTGGAGAGAACGGGTGAAGATCGTGACGTCACCACTCCTCCCTGAAGGATAAATGATGTTTCTGGTGTCTGTATTCTGTAAATTTCCATGTTATTTCTATTATGTTCCTATTATCTGAGTTTGACTTAGAATGTGTTTTCTTGCGAGATATGTTTAGACTAATAGATTAGAATGGCTGTATTTTTATGGGAACACTTTGACATGACATTTTGGTATGTACCTTTCTCACTGAACATATGATGAGATTGCACGTCACATGGAGATAAACATTTTTTATTGGAATTGTTATTCTATTTCTCTGTAATCAAGCCATCCTCCTTTATTTCTTATAAAACAACGGCTGATCAGCCATATTAAACGAGTATATTCTGATCTCATCCTGCGTGCGGGTCAATCTGTACTTCCGGGATCTCTTGTGGAAATTATCCAGCTGTCCGGTTCAAGTCCCCTACACTCCCCACTGATCCAAACAGCGAAAGCCTTGTTTTCATTGATTTAAAAAAAATACAAGGTGTTCTATCAATGGCGGAGGCGCAAAGAGAGTGACCCACTGTGGTTAGTGTGTAGAGAGGAAGTCCCTTGGTACAGGACCTGGAAGATCACGGCTATCATTGTATGTAGGGTAGAGATGTTCAGCATCCCCTGTGACCCTCTGGATATCACAAATGGATACTTTAATCCAGCCAAGCTGGCCCAATGTAAATTTGAACAAAAGATAACTCCTGGAGTTCCGCTTTAAGTAAAAATTTTGATTCATAACAACATAAAAACACAAACATGACACTATCATCACTTAACTGATATTTACAAAGAAAAGAATACCTTCAAGTTGGCCAGATTTCGATTGATTGGGGGTTTGATGTTCTCCCCATTAATGTCACTGCAGTCTATATCGATCACTCCAATCTTCCTAAAACGAGGTTTAATTATCTAAAGAATAACAGATTAAATATGATATAAGTATCATCGCAGAGATTCTCAGGCATAAACAGTTAATTCCTTTATATGGTGTTACAGACAGCAGAGAAGGTCCACAAGCACAGCATTTTGCATCGCAAAACAGAAGAGGGCTAAATGAGAAACTATCCGATGCTGTGGCCCCATATGTCAGAGTTTCATTATTTGGGACCACCACTGTGACTTTTCAGTTACTCCGAGTTCCCTTAATGGCTTTCTAAATAGAACCCTTCTGCATTTTATTTGGTCTTGAGACCAAAAACGTCTCTGAGAGGCCATTACAGTGTAACTGGACTTGTTCTGTAATGTTGAAGATGTTTTTCAACTTATCTAATCCACTTCCTGAGTTTTAATGAGTGATATAGAATAAGTCAAGTTGAACGTGACCAATTACTACTAGATATACCATGACCTGGATACATGAGAACCTTTACAAACATTAGTAGTAACAATGTAGCCAGTAGTGGTTAGTCACATTAGACTGATCTTGTTCTAAAATGTTGAAGACGTTTTGCAGCTTATCCAAGCTTTTACTTCAGTTCTAATGAGTGTTGGAAAACTTTAGAACAAGTCTAGTTGGATGTGACCAATTACTATTAGATATACCATGACCTGAATACATGAGAACCTTTACAAACATTAGTAGACACAAGGTAGCCAGTAGTGTTTAATGTCACATTAGACTGATCTTGTTCTAAAATGTTGACGACCTTTTGCAGCTTATCCAAGCTTTTACTTCAGTTCTAATGAGTGTTGGAAAACTTTAGAACAAGTCTAGTTGGATGTGACCAATTACTATTAGATATACCATGACCTGGATACATGAGAACCTTTACAAACACAAGTAGTCACAACGTAGCCAGTAGTGGTTAGTCACATTAGACTGACCTTGTTCTGTAATGTTGAAGATGTTTTGCAGCATATCCAAGCTTCTTCTTCAGTTCTACTGAGTGTTGGAAAACTTTAGAACAAGTCTAGTTGAATGGGACCAACTACTACTAGATTTACCATGACCGGGATGCACGTGAACCTTACCAGGCATGAGTGATCGCAACATAGCTAGTTGTGGTTCATTACAATCAACTAGACTTGCTCTGTTATGTTGTTCCGTAACTTCTCTGAGCCACTTCTTCATTACCTTAGTGTCACGAAGATATGCCGATATATTTAGGGGTATGGTATAGGGTATGTTCCTGGCTTTTCTTAGAAAGGAATAGGTATGTTGAAAAAGCTATTAAACATCTACACCATTACATACATAAGTCTAGTTGAATGTGACCCACAATTACTAGATATACCATGACCTGGATGAATGAGAACCTTCGCGGACATGAGTGGTCACAACAAAGCTACAAGTGGTTAGTCACATTCAACTGCACTGGTTCTGTGATGTTGAAGATCCAGTTCCATAGCTTCTCCAAGCTACTTCCTCAGTTCTAATGAGTGTTGGGAAACTTACAGAACAATTCCAATTGAATGTGACCAATTACTACTACATATACCATGACCGGGATGAATGAGAACCTTCACAAACATGTAGTTAGTCACATTCAACTCGACTTGTTCTCTAATCTTGAAGACGTTCTGCAGCTTCTCCAGACCACTTCTTAAGTTCTAATGAGTGTCAGGAAATGTAATAAACAAATCCATTTGAATGTGACCAACTACTACTAGATCTACGATGACCTGGTTAAATGAGAACCCTCACAGACATGAGCGGTCACAGCATAGCTAGTAGTAGTTCATCACATTCAATTGGACTTGTTCTGTAATGTTGAAGACTTTCCCTAGCTTCTCCAAGCCTTGTCTTCATTTCCAATGGGTACCAGGAAGATACCCCAGTGACTAGAGGGGTATTTTTATAGGTTATGTTTCTGACACTTATTAGAACCGCAGGAGTTTCTTGGAGAAGCTAAAACATTTTCAACATTACAGAACAAGTAGAGCTGAATGTGACCAACTACTACCAGATATATCATCACCTTGATATATGAGGACAGATGTCAAATTGTATCTTAAGCCAAAATTTATTTTGGAAGTTTGAATAGCATGGTGAAGGGTTTCATTGCTGTCATGTTTTCATTTCTGAAGACAATATTTGAATCTGATATCGAAAAAACCACACCACAATCATAGAGTCCAAAGTAAGGTTTTATACCAAATATTAATTAGGTGTACACATTTCCCCCTTCTTTATAGTTAATATAAATTAGGAGTAACTCTTGTCATTTAAATGGCTTTCTAGAGCAGCGGCCCCCAACCTTTTTAGCACCAGGGATCACGTTTTGTGTAGCCAATTTTTCCAGGGGGGGGGGGGGCGTGGGTGTTCACTGAGTCTCACAACCCCCCCCTCCCTCCTTTATATCAGTGTCCACAGTTCCCCTTTACATCATAGTTCCCCCTTGAAATCAGCCCCACTGCATTGTAAAGGGACACTGTGATATAAAGACCCCTTTTTATGACAGCACCCTTAGCAATCACAGTCCCCCCCCCATTACAGTGCCCCCTGTAAGTCATGCCCCCCCATCATAGTGCTCCTTATAGTCACCCCCCATCTCAGTGCCCCTTGTAGTCATGGGCCCCCTCCCATCACAGTGCCCCTTGCACTCACCCCCCCCCCCCATCACAGTGCCCTTTGCAGTCACAGCGCCCCCCACCTCCCCATCATAGTGCCCCTTGCAGTCATGCCCCCCCATCTCAGTGGCCCTTGTAGTCATTGGCCCCCTCCCATCCCAGTGCCCCTTGCACTCACCCCCCCCCCCCATCACAGTGCCCTTTGCAGTCACAGCGCCCCCCACCTCCCCATCATAGTGCCCCTTGCAGTCATGCCCCCCCATCTCAGTGCCCCTTGTAGTCATTGGCCCCCTCCCATCACAGTGCCCCTTGCACTCACACCTCCCATCACAGTGTCTTTTGCAGTCACAGCGCCGCCCACCTGCCCATCACAGTGCCCTTTGCAGTCACAGCGCCCCTCACCTCCCCATCACAGTGCTCCCCCATCACAGGGCTCTCCCCACCATCACAGATCACAGTGCCCCTTGCAGTCATAGCCCCCTCCATCACAGTCCTTCTTGCAGTCATGTCACCCCCCCCATCACAGTCCTCCTTGCAGTCATGCCCCCCTCTCCCCTTCACAGTGCCCCTTGCAGTCATGCCCCCATCACAGTCCTCCTTGCAGTCCTGCCCCCCTCCCCTTCACAGTGCCCCTTGCAGTCATGCCCCCCATCACAGTCCTCCTTGCTGCCATGGCCCCCCTTTCCTCTTTAAAAAAAACAGTGCCCCTTCTAATCTTTGCCTCCCCTGCAGTCTTACCTTCAGCAGAGCAGAGAGAGTTATCAGCCTGTGTCTATTCTCCCAGGTCTCCCGTCCAGCCCCTAATGTCATCCTATCAGCAAGGCAAGGGGCGGGAGGAGCTGCAGATTGAGATAGAGAGCGGGAGCTAACAAAACGTATCATGTTAACAAGCAGGTGATTACCCGCTTGTTAATATGAAAAGTCTCCCGATCTGTCCCGATCTGCATCTCCTCCCGCCCCCTGCCCTGCTAATAGGATGACATCGGCGGCCCGATGGGAAACCTGGGGGAACAGACACAGGCTGCTAAATGGCACAGGCCATGACAGGACTGCCACGGACTGCGGTCGCCAATTACCTCTTGCTGTGCAACGGTGGCCCGCTTATCAACAGGCCAGGGACCGGCACAGGTTCGCAGCCCAGGGGTTGGGGACCCCTGCTCTAGACCAGCCTTTCTCATGCTTTTGACTCCAGAGGAACCCTTGATGTAAGGGACAAACAGCTAAAGTGATGTCATGCTGATGGCTCAGCCAAGTCCCTGGAACTATACAGGCACCGTCAGATGAGAGGTCAGCCACAGCTCAAGGAACCCCTAGCCACCTCTCTAAGAACCCCAAGGTTCCACAGAATCCTGGTTGGGAATGGCAGCTCTGGACTGCCCGCCTAAAATTGCATCATGCGTGGCATTCAATTTTAATTTTTCTAGTTCTTCTTTGTCTTTTTTATATCCTTATATCTGTCTTTTTGATTACAACTGTGCTCCACCCCACACATCCTGTCATCACAGCTCCCAGTTTTTGAACCACATTCATACATAGCAACTGTGTAAGCATTTTATGCTTATCTGGGATTCACCCGCTTATATTATCCTGGAGGCCAGAGCCACCAAAAAAGAGTGAAAATCCCCAAAAAAACGAGTTGCCACCAGAAGAGGAATGGAAGGTAAATCTTTCAATGGGAACACTCATTCTGGTGACAGCTGTCTAAGGCGGGACTTTCCAAAATGCAAAAAAAAAAGGAATACGTTTTGTCTGTAGGTACATTAGGGCCCACTCACACTATCGGGCTGTGGTAGCACATGCATGTTCAGCCACACAATAACATGAGTTGCATTAAGGCAGTTCATTCATATGAAGTTGAGTGCATGTGCTCAGCGTCATATCCAGAGGTTGTCTTTGGGAAATAGACGTATGAGTGCTGCCAGCATTGCTGCAGAGGTTGAAGGGGTGGGGGGTCAGCCTGTCAGTGCTCAGACCATACGCCGCACACTGCATCGAATTGGTCTGCATGGCTGTCATCCCAGAAGGAAGCCTCTTCTAAGATGATGCACAAGAAAGCCCACAAACAGTTTGCCGAAGACAAGCAGACCAAGGACATTGATTACTGGAACCATGTCCTGTGGTCTGATGAGACCAAGATAAACGTATTTGGTTCAGATGGTGACAAGCGTGTGTGGGGGCAACCAGGTGAGGAGGACAAAGACAAGTGTGTCTTGTCTACAGTCAAGCATGGTGGTGGGAGTGTCATGGTCTGGGGCTGCATGAGTGCTGCCGGCACTGGGGGGCTACAGATCATTGAGGGAACCATGAATGCCAACATGTACTGTGACATACTGAAGCAGAGCATGATCCCCTCCCTTCAGAGACTGGGCCGCAGGGCAGTATTCCAACATGATAACCACCCCAAACACACCTCCAAGACCACCACTGCCTTGCTAAAGAAGCTGAGGGTAAAGGTGATGGACTGGCCAAGCATGTCTCCAGACCTAAACCCTATTGATCATCTGTGGGACATCCTCAAACGGAAGGTGGAGGAGCGCAAGGTCTCTAACATCCACCAACTCTGTGATGTCATCATGGGGGAGGGGAAGAGGACTCCAGTGACAACCTGTGAAGCTCTGGTGACCTCCATGCCCAAGAGAGTTAAGGCAGTGCTGGAAAATAATGGCGGCCACACAAAATATTGACACTTTGGGCCCAATTTGGACATTTTCATTTAGGGGTGTACTCAGTTTTCTTGCCAGCGGTTTAGACATTAATGGCTGTGTGTTGAGTTATTTTGAGGGGACAGCAAATTTACACTGTTATACAAGCTGTACACTCACTACTTTACATTGTAGCAAAGTGTCATTTCTTCAGTGTTGTCACATGAAAAGATAGAAGAAAAGATTTACAAAAATGTATCGGGAGTACTCACTTTTGTGAGATACAGTGGGGACGGAAAGTATTCAGACCCCCTTAAATTTTTCACTCTTTGTTATATTGCAGCCATTTGCTAAAATCATTTAAGTTAATTTTTTTTCTCATTAATGTACACACAGCACCCCATATTGACAGAAAAACACAGAATTGTTGACATTTTTGCAGATTTATTAAAAAAGAAAAACTGAAATATCACATGGTCCTAAGTATTCAGACCCTTTGCTGTGACACTCATATATTTAACTCAGGTGCTGTCCATTTCTTCTGATCATCCTTGAGATGGTTCTACACCTTCATTTGAGTCCAGCTGTGTTTGATTATACTGATTGGACTTGATTAGGAAAGCCACAAACCTGTCTATATAAGACCTTACAGCTCACAGTGCATGTCAGAGCAAATGAGAATCATGAGGTCAAAGGAACTGCCTGAAGAGCTCAGAGACAGAATTGTGGCAAGGCACAGATCTGGCCAAGGTTACAAAAAAATTTCTGCTGCACTTAAGGTTCCTAAGAGCACAGTGGCCTCCATAATCCTTAAATAGAAGACGTTTGGGACAACCAGAACCCTTCCTAGAGCTGGCCGTCCGGCCAAACTGAGCTATCGGGGGAGAAGAGCCTTGGTGAGAGAGGTAAAGAAGAACACAAAGATCACTGTTTCTGAGAGATGCAGTCGGGAGATGGGAGAAAGTTGTAGAAAGTCAACCATCACTGCAGCCCTCCACCAGTTGGGACTTTATGGCAGAGTGTCCCGATGGAAGCCTCTCCTCAGTGCAAGACACATGAAAGCCTGCATGGAGTTTGCTAAAAAACACCTGAAGGACTCCAAGATGGTATGAAATAAGATTCTCTGGTCTGATGAGACCAAGATAGAACTTTTTGGCCTTAATTCTAAGCGGTATGTGTGGAGAAAACCAGGCACTGCTCATCACCTCTCCAATACAGTCCCAACAGTGAAGCATGGTGGTGGCAGCATCATGCTGTGGAGGTGTTTTTCAGCTGCAGGGACAGGACGACTGGTTGCAATCGAGGGAAAGATGAATGTGGCCAAGTACAGGGAAATTCTGGATGAAAACCTTCTCCAGAGTGCTCAGGACCTCAGACTGGGCCGAAGGTTTACCTTCCAACAAGACAATGACCCTAAGCACACAGCTAAAATAACGAAGGAGTGGCTTCACAACAACTCTGTGACTGTTCTTGAATGGCCCAGCCAGAGCCCTGACTTAAACCCAATTGAGCATCTCTGGAGAGACCTAAAAATGGCCGTCCACCAACGTTTACCATCCCCCCTGACAGAACTGGAGAGGATCTGCAAGGAGGAATGGCAGAGGATCCCCAAATCCAGGTGTGAAAAACTTGTTGCATCTTTCCCAAAAAGACTCATGGCTGTATTAGATCAAAAGGGGGCTTATACTAAATACTGAGCAAAGGGTCTGAATACTTAGCACCATGTGATATTTCAGTTTTTCTTTTTTAATAAATCTGCAAAAATGTCAACAATTCTGTGTTTTTCTGTCAATATGGGGTGCTGTGTGTACAATATGGGGTGCTGTGTGTACAATATGGGGTGCTGTGTGTACAATATGGGGTGCTGTGTGTACATTATGGGGTGTTGTGTGTACAATATGGAGAGCTGTGTGTACATTAATGAGGAAAAAAATGAACTTAAATGATTTTAGCAAATGGCTGCAATAAAACAAAGAGTGAAAAATTTAAGGGGGGCTGAATACTTTCCGTCCCCACTGTATATATACCGTTATATAAATTAACTGGCAAGGAGTCCATTTGGGTCCACCCATTTGCTTTGCAGGGGGAGAGGAAACCAAACATTCCGCCCAACAGCTCAGGCAACTTTTGGGGATTTTTGTGAATAGATATTACTTAGCATTTAATCAAATTTTTATAAAGGATGCAGATTGCATTAATTATGACCAACATAAAATATACACACAATGCAGAAATGTATAAAAATATAAATAACAGTTCGGGGGAAGTCTCGTTAGATCAATTCGCTCTTTACTTGTAACTAATTTTCCCCCCATTTAGATGTTTCAGGAAAAGAATCTCATTCACAAGAACATGGAGGAGAGATGGGTTTGCTTTAGGAGCATATTAAATAAGGGCATTAGCCAATGTATCCCATTGGGTAATAAATTTAAAAGAGCGAACAAAAGTCCTGGACAGCTTAACTCCAATGTAAAAATGCATATAAAAGCAAAGGAGAAAGCCTTCAAAAAATACAAGGTTGAAGGATCATCATCAGCATTCAGACTTTATAAAGAATGCAACAAGATATGTAAGGGTGCAATAAGGACGGCTAAGATAGAACATGAAAGACACATAGCGGAGGAGAGCAAAAAAAAATCCCAAGAAATTCTTTAAGTATGTAAACAGTAAAAAAGGGAGGACAGACCATATTGGCCCCATAAAGAATGAGGAAGAACATCTGGTTACAAAGGATGGGGAGATGGTGAAGGTATTGAATTTATTCTTCTCCTCGGTCTTTACGAGGGAATTGGGGGGCTTCCGTAACCAAAACTGCAGTGTTTATCCTCATGACACATCACAGGAAGCACCTCCATGGGTAACAGAGGAGAGAATTAAAATTAGACCTGGGAAACTTAACATTAATAAATCACCGGGACCAGATGGCTTGCATCCGAGGGTACTTGGGGAACTCAGTCAAGTAATTGCCAGACCATTGTCCCTAATTTTTACTGACAGTCTACTGACTGGAATGGTACCAGCTGATTGGAGAAAAGCCAATGTAGCTCCAATATTTAAAAAGGGCCCAAAATACATCCCTGGGAATTACAGACCAGTTAGCCTAACATCAATAGTATGTAAACTCTTAGAGGGGATGATAAGGGACTATATACAAGATTTTAGTAATGAGAACGGTATCATTAGCAGTAATCAGCATGGATTCATGAAGAATCGTTCTTGCCAAACCAATCTATTAACCTTCTATGAGGAGGTGAGTTGCCATCTAGATAAAGGAAGGCCTGTAGACGTGGTGTATCTGGATTTTGTGAAAGCATTTGACACAGTTCCCCAAAAACGTTTACTGTACAAAATAAGGTCCGTTGGCATGGACCATAGGGTGAGTACATGTATTGAAAACTGGCTACAAGAGCGAGTTCAGAGGGTGGTGATAAATGGGGAGTAGTTGGAATGGTCAGAGGTACCCCCAGGGTTCTGTGCTGGGACCAATCCTATTTAGTTTGTTCATAAATGGGATAAACAGTTCAATTTCTGTATTTGCAGATGATACTAAGCTAAGCAGGGCAATAACTTCTCCGCAGGTTGTGGAAACTTTGCAAAAAGATCTGAACAAATGAATGGGGTGGGCGACTACATGGCAAATGAGGTTCAATGTAGAAAAATGTAAAATAATGGATTTGGGTGGCAAAAATACTAATGCAATCTATACACTGGGGGGAGAACCTCTGGGGGAATCTAGGATGGAAAAGGACCTGGGGGTCCTAGTAGATGATAGGCTCAGCAATGACATGTAATGCCAAACTGCTGCTAACAAAGCAAACAGAATATTGGCATTAAAAAGGGGATCAACTCCAGAGATAAAATAATTCTCCCGCTCTACAAGACTCTGGTCCGGCCGCACCTTGAGTATGCTGTCCAGTTCTGGCCACCAGTCCTCAGGAAGGATGTACTGGAAATGGAGCGAGTACAAAGAAGGGCAACAAAGCTAATTAAGGGTCTGGAGGATCTTAGTTATGAGGAAAGGTTGTGAGCGCTGAACTTATTCTCTCTGGAGAAGAGACGCTTGAGAGGGGATATGATTTCAATATATAAATACCGTACTGGTGACTCCACAATGGGGATAATAAAACTCGTGGCCATTCACTAAAATTAGAAGAAAAGAGGTTTAACCTTAAACTACGTAGAGGGTTCTTTACTGTAAGAGCGGCAAGGATGTGGAATTCCCTTCCACAGGCGGTGGTCTCAGCGGGGAGCATCAATAGTTTCAAGAAACTATTAGATAAGCACCTGAATGACCGCAACATACAGGGATATATAATGTAATACTGACATATAATCACACACATAGGTTGGACTTGATAGACTTGTGTCTTTTTTCAACCTCACCTACTATGTAACTATGTAAGAAACTTAAAATGTGTTTTTTTAAATTGTGTATATTTCTGCATCATGTATCAATTTTATGTTGGAGATTAAAATGACATTAAATGCCAAGAAATACTGTAATTATATTGAATTAGTGTTGTAGCCTGAGAAGTGTTGGATGGTGTACAAAACCTTATTAATATTTGGTAACTGGGATGGTTTACTGACAGACTAAAAGTATTAAATTACCGGCATGATGCTTCTTGTTTTATGCGGTTCTATTAAATGCTTTATAAACACTATAAAAGTGTGTTGCATCAGTTAATGTTAACAAGTTTTCATTATTGTCCTATATTACATATTAAAAAAAAATGTATTATAACTAAAAGTATAGTAACTAAATTTCAAATAATAAAGATAACTAAAATAAATGTCACATTTATTTTATCAGTTATAAAGATAACTAATCTGAACATTGTATTTCTATATCATTTTTACCCAACTTTATTTACCCAATTACCATTTGGCGTTTACTCTTAAATTCAAATTTATATATATATTTATTTTGCTCTATACATAGCTCTATGCATATTCATTATTGTGCTATATTACATATAAAAAAATGTATTGTAACTAAAAGTATAATAGCTCAATTTCAAATGTCATTATCATTTAAAAAAAAATAAAGATAACTAAAAAATAAAGATAACTAAAATAATTTTCACATTTTATCAGTTATAAAGAGAACTAATCTGAACATTGTATTTCTATATCATTTTTTCCCAACTTTAGTTACCCAATTACCATTTGGCATTTACTCTTAGATTACATTTTATATATATATATATATATATATATATATATATATATATATATATATAATTTTATTTTTATAATTTTTATATATATATTTTATATATATATATATATATATAAAAATATATAATTTTTTTTAATTTTTTTTTTGCTCTACACATATAAGCTCTATGCATATTCATTATTGTGCTATATTACATATAAAAAAATGTATTGTAACTAAAAGTATAGTAGCTAAATTTCAAATGTCATTATCATTTAAAAAAAACAAAAATAACCTAAATGTTTTATTTATTAAATAAATGTAAAATCGTATAATTTATAAAGATAACTAAAATAAATGTAAAATCGTATAATTTATAAAGATAACTAAAATAAATGTAAAATAGTATAATTTATAAAGATAACTAAAATAAATTTCAAATCTTATAAATTATAAAGATAACTAATCTAAACATTGTATTTCTATATCATTTCTACCTAACTTTAGTTACCGAATGACCATTTGACTTTTAAATTACATTTTTTAAATATATATATACAGTATATATATTTATATAATTTATTTTTTTTGCTCTATACATAGAAGCCCTATGCATTTTTTAATGACATATTTAGCTCAAGCAATCACTCACCTCATTTTCTTCTTCCAGCCTTTGGTCGATGAGCTCTGTGGCCCATTTCACTTCGTCTTCCATTTCCAGGTTTATAATCCAAAATGTAACCGAAAGTCAGGAAATTATTTCAAATGAGTTCTATCAATATTAATTCTAGATTTTTTTTTTTCTGTGATGGAATAATTTGTAGGAAGCTGTGTTGATATCAGAAGGGTGATGAACTGTCCATCTCTGCCCCCAATTCTCAGAGAACTTTATAGGGAGCCTCTGGAGGACGCTCCACCCTTCTCCCTTTCGGAATAGTCAGGACCACCATTCCAGAAGAACAGGTGTAGGCCTCTCGCACATGACCTGGGGGCCTTTAACATGAGCTCATCTCCCACATTATGTCACGTCTCTCTCCCTGACCTTAGGTCACCTTTACAATCCACTCTGCGATCTGCGGGCCCCTCGTGTCCCCGGTGACATCTCCCGTGAGGACTTGTCTGTACAAAGTGTCAATGTAGGTTTCCTTTTTCATCTCCATGTTTACTATATCAGTACACTGTTTTTATATACATTGTATTTACATTTCATCTCTTACATTTTCCTGATCAGTTTTATTTATTTTTTTAATGCAGGAAAGTAATTACATTAACCCCTTCAATACCAGGCACTTATACACCTTCCTGCCCTGTCGCACTTTAAATGACAATTACGTGGTCATACAACACTGTACACAAACTACATTTTTATCATTTTTTCCCCACAAATAGAGATTTATTTTGGTGGTATTTGATCACCTCTGCGGTTTTTATTTTCTGCTAAACAAATAAAAAAAAGACCGAAAATTAAAAAAAAAAAATGTTTTTTTTGTTTCTGTTACAAAACTTTGTAAATAAGGAAGTTTTCTCCTTCACTGATGGGCAGTGATAAGGCGGCACTGATGGGCACCGATGAGGTGGCACTAATAGGCAGCACTGATAGGTGGCACTGATGGGCACTGATAGGTGGCACTGATATGCAGCACTGATGAATACACATAGGTGGCACAGATGGGCACTGATAGGTGGCACGGATGTAACTAATTGATGTTACGGATGGATGCCAATCAGTGCCAAACAATAATACCTGCCAACGTGGGCGGACTGACCATTCGGGCACTTGGGCACTGCCCGAGGGCCCCATGCCACTAAGGGGCCCCATCAGGGTTGCCAGCCTCAATAAAACCAGGGACAGTATATACAAATCTGTGTTTTTTTAATAATCCCAAGATTGTAGCTGCCCCGCCTCTCCAGTACCTTTTCAGTGTGTGTATGTGTATTCTGTATGTGTATCCTGTGTGTGTATATTGTGTGTGTATATTGTGTGTCTGTGTGTGTATACTGTATGTGTGTGTGTGTATACTGTGTGGCCCCATAATTTATTGCCTGTGGGCCCCATAATCTCCTTTTGCCCGGGGGCCCCATGAGTTGTCAGTCCGCCCCTGCCTGCTAATCATTTATGCCCATTGTGGGCACTGATTGGAATCCATTGTGGGCACTGATTGGCATCCTTGGTGGTCCAGTGTGGGCATCATCGGGGGGGGGGGGGGGGGCTGCGCTGATAATCAATCAGCACTGACCCCCCCCTGTCAGAGGAGCAGCCAATCGGCTCTCCTCTACTCGCGTCTGATAGACGTGAGTGAGGAAAAGCCGATCAACGGCTCTTCCTGTTTACACTGTGATCAGCCGTGATTGGACAAGGCTGATCACGTGGTAAAGAGTCTCCATCAGAGAGTCTTTACCTAGATCGGAGTTGCGGGGTGTCAGACTGACACCCCGCAACAACGATCGACTGCGATGCACGCCCCCCCCCCCCGGGGACGCCCAGCGGCTTGATATCCTGGAGACGTCATATGACGTCCGGTCAGGATATTGCTACCACCTTGCCTTCGTCATATTGCTATACGGCGGGCGGCAAGTGGTTAATGCAGAACTCAAAATTGTAGCCAAATTGGAAAAAACACCAACTTTCCATTTGTTACATTTTCTCATTCACAAATCATTACTTAGCCGCTTGCTAACCACCCCATAGCAGTTTTACTGCTCCGGGGTGGAAGCTGTGTGCTGGATGACGTATATATATACATGATCTGGCTCTTCCGGGTAGGGCGCGCACATGCGCACTGGCGCGGGGGGTACGGCATACTCGATGCCCGCCCGCGGGGCTGCTGATAAGGCAGTATAGCCGGCCCTCCTGTACCGGGCCTAGGCCCCATCAGTTCAAAACTGGGGCCCGGGGACCTGCAAAGCGGGAGCGACAACTGTACTGCCTTATTACTAACTCTTCTGGGTCCCCCTGCAACCCTGCCGGCTTCTCCTCCTTTTTCTTCCTCTGGCTGCACTGCATCCCCACCCCCTGCTTTCCGGGCCTTCCTATGTTACCCCTACAGCATTGCCGGCCTTCCCTCCTCTCCTCGCCCGCCAGCATCTGCTGAGGGCACACAGGGGTATGTTTTAGGATGGAGAGCATGGGGGGGGGGTTGCGGTAAATGTGTACTATTTACCAGAGCCCCTTCCTTTCCTGAATGAACACAGTGAGCGATTGGCGTCAATCACTCAATGTGTCCATTCATTGCTGAAGCACTGTGTTTACTATGCTTCAGCTTGTGAATAAACAGGGAGACTCAAAGCGCTTCCCTGTTCATTCACTGTCCAGAGAAAGGGACTGGGGAGTCTCGGTCTGTTTAGACCAGGGGGTCTCAAACTGGCGGCCCTCCCAGCTGTTGCCAAACTACAAGTCCCACAAGGCATTGCAAGGCTGACAGTTACAAGCATGACTCCCCCCCAAGCAGAGGCATGATGGGACTTGTAGTTTCGCAACAGCTGGAGGGCCGCCAGTTTGAGACCCCTGATATTTCACCAAAGCCCCCCCAACAAGGCTGTTAAAGAATTTAAAAAAAAGGAGGAGGGGGGTGCCTTGTCAGGTAGGCTGTACGGGGCCCCCCGTGATTTCTAACAGTAGCCCTGTCCACCGGCACCCGCCGATTGTTTAGTACACAGGCAGAACAGTGGTCAAGACATATCGCTGTTCTGTCAATAGGATCTGTGTCAAACCCCCCCCCCCCCCCACAGTACACAAACACTGGCTAGGCACACATTTATCCCTTTGATTGCCCCCTGATGTTAACCCCCTTCCCAGCCAGTGTCATTAGTAAAGTGACAGTGCATATTTTTAGCACTGATCACTGTATTAGTGTCACTGGTCCCCAAAAAGCGTCAGGTAGTGTCCGATTGCCCGCCGCAATATCGCAGTCCCGCTGTATAAAAAAATAAAAAAATAAATAAAAATATCCCATAGTTTGTAGACGCGATAACTTTTGCAAAGACCAATCAATATACGCTTATTGGGATTGTATTACCAAAAACGTAGCAGAATATTGGCCTAAACTGATGAAGAAATTCGAATTTTTTTAATTGGATGTTTTATAGCGCAGTGTTTCTCAACTCCAGTCCTCGAGGCGCCCCCAACAGGTCATGTTTTCAGGATTTCCCTCAGATGAAACGGCTGTGGTAATTACCACGGCAGTGAAACTGATCAAATCACCTGTGCAAAATAATGGACAGCCTGAAAACATGACCCGTTGGGGCGCCTTGAGGACTGGAGTTGGGAAACACTGTTATAGCAGAAAGTAAAAAATTGTTTTTTTTTTTTTTCAAAATTATCGTTTTGTTTTTTTTTAGCTTATAGCGCAAAAAATTAAAAATGCAGTGGTGATCAAATACCACCAAAAGAAAGCTCTATTTGTGGGGGGGGGGGCATCAATTTTATTTTGGTACAGCATCGCGCTTCAACGCGTTTTGTCCTCCTCAAAGGCGTCATCAAGGACCTAATGAAGTCCTTAGAGGAGGAGGGTGAAACGCGTTGACATAATTTACAGGCTACGTGTACTAACGACATGACTTCCGGCACCTGTGGAATTTATTCTGAGTCATAGTTACCGTATATACTCGAGTATAAGTCGTTCCGAGTATAAGTCAAGGCCCTAATTTACTACAAAAAAAATGGGAAAAACTTATTGACCCGAGTATAAGACGAGGGTGAGAAATGCACAGCTACTGTAAGTGGAAAAGAGGGTCAACAATGCCCATTTGCAGCATCACTGTGCCCATTTGCATGCCTCACTGTGCCCATTTGCAGCCATAGGTCCCCTAAACTTCGAACTCGGTAGTTAGGGGTTCCTAAATGCCCCCTAGCTGCAGCCAAAATTTGGGGTCTCTGAACCCAAAGGGTCCTGAAATGACATTGCTGCAAATAGACACAGTTGACCGAATTTGGGGCCCTATATCTCGGGGCCACTTAGTGCTAGGAACCCCAAATTTGGTGTGCAAACCCAGTGGAACTAGCACCATAAAATTTCCAAAGCTGGGGTTTCTAACACCAAGTGGCCCCGAGATACTGGGCCCCAAAAATCAGTTAAAAAAATGTCAAGCACTTTTCTGCAGCAGAGAATGACATTTTCTGAACCGGTTTTGGGGACCCGTATCTCAGGGCCACTTGGTGCTAGGAACCCCAGCTTTGGATACCTTATGGTACCAGTTCCAGTGGGTTTGCACACCAAATTTGGGGTTCCTAGCACCAGAGGTGGGGGACTCGAGTCACATGACTTGACTCGAGTCGGACTCGAGTCACCTGTTTGAGGACTTGCGACTTGCTTGACAAAATTAAATAAATGACTCGACTTGACTTTGACTTGCCACTAATGACTTGCGACTTGACTTTGACTTGGGCTATTTGACTTGCAATGACTTGCAATGACTTGGCACCACCAGTGCTGTGTCTTGGCCTAGGCAAAATATGCCAAGAAAAAAGCACTAAGCAGTTTTATGAATGTTGAAAATGAAACAAAACCTTTCCTGAAAACTGACTTTTAACTAATTTTAAGGATGGAAATGGGGTAGATCAGTATTTTGACTTAATTTGCGACTTGACCAAAATAAATGACTTGACTTGACTTGCTTGACTTCTAGCAGGGACTCGACTTGACTTGCTTGCTTTTCGCCACAGTAACTTGGGACTTGCTTATGACTTGAAGGTTAAGACTTGAGACTTGCTTGTGACTTGCACATGTGTGACTTACCCCCATGTCTGCCTAGCACCAAGTGGCCCTGAGATATGGGGCCCCAAAGTCGGTTCAGAAAATGTCAAGCACTTTTCTTCAGCAGAGAATGACATTTTCCAAACCGATTTTGGGGCCCCGTATCTCGGGGCCACTTAAAGCTAGGAACTTCATCTTTGGATATGTTGTGGTACCAGTTCCACTGGGTTTGCACACTAAATTTGGGATTCCTAGCACCAAGTGGCCCTGAGATACGGGGCCCCAAAATCGGTTCGGAAAATGAAATTTTTTGCTGCAGAAAAGTGCTTGACTCAAGTATAAGTCGAGGGGGGCACTTTCAGCACAAAAAAATGTGCTGAAAAATTCGACTTATACTCGAGTATATACGGTACATAGTTACATAGTAGGTGAGGTTGAAAAAAGACACACGTCCATCAAGTCCAACCTATGTATGTGATTATGTGTCAGTATTTGTTCATAGTCTGATGAACAAACTTGGCTACTATTTGAGAATCATACAGAGGAGTTGGATTGTTGGATATTTATGGCCCACCAATCCCTACCAAGCGAGTTTGACCTCCAGACTGAAAAGCTGGAGGTCCGGGAATTTTGGTGAGTAGGTATTAGAAGGGGGGGGGGGGGGGGTCACATCACAGGATAAGTTCACTTGGAGCCCATCGGCACTTTTACTAAGATTGGAGCACAAAAGGTTTATGTTTGCCCCAAGCCTGTTTTAAGCCATTTACCGTTGACTGTCTCGCTACCTCTGTTGGTCACTTTACTTATATTCTCACTGTTATTGGTGTTAGATGTGCTCTGGTTTTGGTATACAGCGTCTTTTTTTAATTGATCGTTTTATTTTGAGTATGTTGATAGCGCTGCACTTTTCGGGCTGATCCTTAGTTTAGGTTTTGTATCTTAAACCTTGTGCGGGCTTTTTCTACGCACATGCTTATCAAATCATGTCATATGGCAGGAGTCTTTATGGCTTTCTCAGCTAAGCACACCCTCCTGCCTGCATGCCTGAGCTAGGGGCAGACAGATTCCAGGTAAATGCCACATGAATCATCTGCCCTTACTCAAGATGGAGAATGCTAGAGGGGTGTCTTTCAAAGTGATTTCTCAACAAAATAAATCATGGAGACATGGATGGATGGATGGATGGAGAAGTTAGCTTTGAAGATTGAAAATGTATTAAACAGAGTTTTTGGTGCTCAGAAGCAGTTTAGTTTTGCTTTAATGCAGAATGTAACCACCTCCCGCCATTCTTATATGGCGGGCGACGGCTCTCGTGTTCTGGGACAACGGCATATGGCGTCGTACCACTCTCGCTGCTCTTCACGGCGCATCACGGATCTCGGTAAAGAGCTCTTTACTCATGTGATATCTGTGTCCAATCACAGCTGATCAAATGTAAACAAGAAAATGCCAGTTATCAGCTCTCCTCGCCTCACACTGACAGCGTGTGAGGTGAGGAGAGGAGAGCCGATCAAAGGCATTTCCTCCCAAGGAAGATCTGTACAGATAATCAGGGCACTGATCATCAGTGCAGCCCCAACAGCGCTTAGCAGTGATGCCAATCAGTGCCCATCAGTGCTGCCTTTCAGTGCCCACCAGTGCCTGCTCATCAGTGCCACCCATCAGTGCCCACCAGTGCTACCAATCAGTGCCCATGAGTGCCATCCAACAGTGCCATTATCACTGCCAATCAGTGCCCTTCAGTGCCATCTCATCAGTGACACCTCATCAGTGACGCCTATCAGTGCCACCTATCAGTGCCCATCAGTACCGGCTATCAGTGCCATCTCATCAGTGCCATCTCATCAGTGCCGCCTCATTGGTGCCGCCTCATCAGTGCCACCTCATCGGTGCCCATCAGTACCGCCTATCAGTGCCATCTCATCAGCGACGCCTCATCAGTGATGCCTTATCAGTGCCACCCATCAGTGCCCATCGGTACCGGCTATCAGTGCCATCTCATCAGTGCCATCTCATCAGTGCCGCCTCATCAGTGCCGCCTCATCGGTGCCCATTAGTGCCGCCTCATCTGTGCCCATCAGTACCGCCTATCAGTGCCATCTCATCAGCGACGCCTCATCAGTGACACCTCATCAGTGCTACTCATCAGTGCCATCTCATCAGTGCCGCCTCATCAGTGCCGCCTCATCAGTGCAATCTCATCAGTGCCGCCTCATCAGTGCCACCTATCAGTGGTGCCCATCAGTACCGCCTATAAGTGCCATCTCATCAGTGCCACCTATCAGTGCCATCTCATCATTGCCGCCTTATCGGTGCCCATCAGTGAAGGAGGAAAATTACTTATTTACAACATTTTATAGCAGAAACAAAGTCATACTTTTTTTCTTCAAAATTTTCGATCTTTTTTTCATTTTTTTAGCAAAAAAAATAAAAGACCCCAGCAATGATTTAACACCACCAAAATAAGACTTTATTTGTGTGGGGAAAAAAAATGATACAAAATTCATATGTGTACAGTGTTACATGACCGTGCAATTGTCATTCAAAGTGTGACAGCGCTGAAAGGTGAAGATTGGCTTGGGCAGGAAGGGGGGTAAAAGTGCCCGGTACGCAAGTAGGTAAATTGTATTTCCACTTTTGTAGCCAAATTGTGAAAACACCTTTTTTTTATGTTCGTTACATCTTTCCATTCGCATAGTATGACATAAAAATATATTGAAAATTGCTGCTCACATTTTAGTTTAGTTTTTTTTTCGGAAAACTCCATAACTGATGTCTTCCCCTGCTCTGTAATGTGAAAGAGGAGCTTTGGTTACCCATGATTTGCCCCGCCCCCGTTCAGCGCCGCTGGCATGTGCACAGATGGGCCAAAGAGCTCTGCCCAGCCTTTGGGACTCAGCAGAAACCTGCAGCATATCAGCAAATGTCTGTGGGGGGGGGGGGGGGGGGGGTTCTAGCACAAGTACCTCTGAGATTTGGGACCTCATACCTTTGTTGACGTAAAGCATGTGCAGAAAAACCCACACGCATGCGCAGACATGCCTCAGGTGTGTGGCCGTTCCCGAAATCCTGCGTTGCACATGTGTTGCCTAGGCGAGAAAGACAGAAGTTCTGCACCAAATGTGTCAAAAACAACCAATAACGATTTTTATTACCTAATTGTGGGGGGGGGGGCAGATTTAAATTAGTTACTTAAATGGGTGAAGGTCCACTTGCCACCCGAGCCAATTCTGGCATTTCTCTCCTACATGTAAAAATCTTTTTTTTTCTTTTTTTTATTGCTAGAAAATTACTCAGAACCCCCAAATATTGTATATATTTTTTTTTAGCAGAGACCCTATCGAATAGAATGGCGGTCATTGCAATTTTTATGTCACAGGGTATTTGCGCAGCAATTTTTCAAACGTGATTTTTTTTTTTTGCAAATTAAACGCTTTCACAAATTAAGGAAAAAAAAAAAAAACACAATATTTACCCCATTTTTTTTTTTTTGTATAATGTGAAAGGTGATTTTACACCTAGTAAATATATACCAAACATGTCACACTTTAAAATTGCGCACGCTCGTGGAATGGCGCCAAACTACAGGACTTCATCCTCATAAGCGACAGGATACCAGTTTAGAGTTACAGAGGAGATCTAGCGCTAGAATTATTGCTCTCACTCTAACAATCACAGCGATACCTCGCATGTGTGGTTTAAACGCTGTTTACATATTGGGGCGCAACCTATGCGCTTGCTTCTGCGTGCGAACACGAGAGAATGGGGCGCTTTAAATTTTTTTTTTTTATTATTGTTGATTTTATTTTACACTTTCCCTTTATTTTTTTTAATTGTTGATTTTATTTTTACACTTTCCCTTTAATTTTTTTTATTGTTGATTTTATATCTTTACACTTTCCCTTTAATTTTTTTTTAATTGTTGATTTTGTTTTTACACTTTCCCTTTAATTTTTTTTAATTATTGATTTTATTTTTACACTTTCCCTTTAATTTTTTTTTTTAATTGTTGATTTTGTTTTTACACTTTCCCTTTCATTTTTGAATCACTTTTATTCCTATTACAAGGAATGTAAACATCCCTTGTAATAGGAATAGGGCATGACAGGTCCTCTTTACGGAGAGATCTGGGGGTCTATAAGTCCTGACATCTCTCCTCTATGCTGCAAAGCCTGAGTTTAAAAAAAAAAAAATGTGTTAACATCCTCCAGAGCCGGAAATTACGCCATGACGTCGCTTCTGGCCTCCGAAGCACATAGAGATGGCCGAGGACCATCTGGTCCCTGGCGAGCTCTATTGTAAACTGCTGCCACCGGCGCATTCATTCTTCGGCTTCCCGATCGCAACAGGAGAGACCGGAGAAGCACCGGAGGCCGGCGAGACATGCCCTCCCGCCGCCTGTAAAAGCAATCAAGCGGCTAAACAAGCAATCAAGCCGCTATGATGGCTTTTACAATGTAGGGGATCGCCGGCTGGAAAAAAGCTATGTGAATGATGCCTGTAGCTGCACCCATCATCCAGATATCTCCACTCAAAGTCCAGGATGTCATGTGACGTCTACCTGGGGGACAGCGGCAAGCAACCGCCGCGGCACCTCAACCCCCCCGCTGTTTGCCGGTCCACCGGCACTTACCCGATCGGCGGGCACATCGGGCTGCAGCAGGCATCTTGCAGCATCTTCTATGTCCTGAGATCACGGCAGCTTCTGCCGTGCCTCTCCTCCCCTCCTCCTAGGCGTCCAATAGGTGCGCCTAACCTTTCAGCCAATCGGGAAACGCATAACAGACCCGCGCTTCCTGATTGGCGGAGAGGCGATTCAGTGTTAGAAAATGCAAAAGCATGAATCTATCAGTTATGCATATAAGGGGGTGGCGAGGATAAAGGGGGCGGCGCCCGCGCGCCCTTAATGCACAGGCCGCCCCTGCTGGGGGAAGAGGTTAAGTAGGGTTCTGGGGAATTGAGGGTCACCATAATTTTTCCTTTAAGACTTAAAACATTTTTGGAATCCTACAGTATTTTTCATATTTAGTAGGATTTACAGACACTTGTTGATTATTTGCTGCCTCTTCCAACATCCATAACTTTAATGGAAGGTGATGAGGACAGTCTGTAACAGAGGACGGTGATAAAACAAGCAGTTGTGTAATTCATGTACAAATACCTTCTATTGGTACAGAGGACAGAAGACAACATCACATGCTTTGTGCATGCAACAGAAGACTAGTATTAGATGGGCAATCCACCACCCGATACACTGAGTGGAAGCGGTGAAGGGGATTGAGGAGTGAAGAAGACCTTGTGTTGGGAGCAAGTTCTTGGGTTTTTTTTTGGTTGGGTGAGGAACGCCTACGCCACCATATAACTGACCTGTTGGTGACCCCTTTCCCCTTCAGTGGGGGATGCCATGCGATGTTCCTCCCTAGGAGACAGGATTTGGAAGGGTATAAAGTCCTGCACTCCGCACTGTACTCAAACTTGTAATGATGGACATTCAAAGTGAAGGCACTGAAAGAACCAGATCCAAAGATGTGAGGTCACCAGCACTCCGATGTAATGTGTTTCGTGTGGTTATTGTGAAGACCATTCACGTAAGGTATAAGAAGCCAACCTTTTTGGGGCCTTGCACGTGAAATGCATTTATTTGGAGTGTTTGGGAATAAGAAGGGGGCCCTTACTTTGGATGATCGTGGATACCTTTTTGCTTGACAAGCTTGGGTATTAAGGTTCCTGGTAACTCCAAATGGCACAGGGGAGAGTTGCTGGTACAACGTTGCAACACTGATGACCTTGTATAATGAGACATGGGGTTAGAAAAAGTGGGGGGTGTTTTGTTTTTCTATTTTACTTAAAATGGTTCTCCACTCTGGAAAAAAAAAAATCCTGTAGCTACTGACTTTTAATAATGGGACACATACTTGTCTAGGGATCCAGCGCCAACCTCACCCAGGCTAGTTCTTCACTAGCCTTCAGGTTCCCAGTGCCGACATCTTAACTGTGGGCAGTTGGCTGTGCTGCTTGTGGCTTCACAGCTGGCCACCCACATGAGCTTTGTGAATGGTCCCGCAGTCTTCTGGGCCCTGTGACATGTCCCAGAAGACTGTGGGGAGGGAGGGGGAGAGGAAAACTTCTGCTCAGATAGCTTAGGCCGAAATGGGAGCGGGTACCTGTCAAAACTAGGTACCTGCTCCCCACCCGTGAAAAAAAATTACCCGCTAAATGTGGAGGGGGGGTGGGGGGTGTCGGGTGGTGGAGGACTTAAAGCGGAGCGCCACCGAAATTTTTTTTTTAAAAGTCAGCAGCTACAAATACTGCAGCTGCTGACTTTTAAAACATGGACACTTACGTGTCCAGGGCGCCCGCGATGTCGGCACCCGAGGCCGAAGCGTCTCTCTGTCCTCGGGTGCTGCCGCCTCCATCTTCGGTAAGGGAATCAGGAAGTGAAGCCGTGCGGCTTCACTTCCTGGTTCCCTACTGCGCATGCGCGAGTCGCGCCGCGCAATAAGGATGCTCCCTGCTGCCTCTGGGACCCGTGTGTTTCCCAGCAGGCAGCGGGAAGGGAGCAGGAAGTGGCATAAATAACCGCAGATTCTGCGGCTATCTATGCCGGAAGTGGGTACAGATAACTGTAATATACAGGTATCTGTACCCTCCTCCCCCCTGAAAGGTGCCAACTGTGTCACCGGAGGGGGGGAGGAATCTGATGAGTGGAAGTTCCACTTTTGGGTGGAACTCCACTTTAAAGTGGTTCTAAAGCCTAAGGGTTTTTACCTTCTATGCATGAAGGTAAAAAAAAACCTTCAGTATGCAGCTTGCCCGGCTGCCCCCCTAATACTTTCCCAAGCCTAATTGCGACCCAGCGATGTGCACGAGGAACCCATGCTCTCCCAGTACTCTGCCTCCTCATTGGCTGAGAGACAGCAGCAGGAGCCATTGGCTCCCACAGCTATCAATCGCAGCCAGTGAGGAGGGAGCAGGGGGCATGCCCGGTGTGTCCTATGGACACACAGAGCAGGGCTCAGGAGCGAGCACACATGAGTGCCCCATAGCAAGCAGAGGAGCCAGAAGACCCGAGCAGAGGAAGATCGGTGGCTGCTCTGTGCAAAACCACTACACAGAGATTGTAAGTAAAACACGTTTATTATACAACAGTATTTTTTTTATCTTGAATACCTTTAAAGTGGAACTTCCCCTTTTGGGTAAAGCTCCGCTTTAAGGGTGTCAGCCATTGACCAATTCCCGAATGACTTGACCACCACCTCTGATTATCAGGCAGATACGGGCTGCACCAGGTATTCCCTTGGGGCCATAAATAAGTGCTTCTCACCTAGCCTATGTAATCTATAAGCTCTAAAAATAAAATAAAAGCCACAGCTAGTACACGTTGTAATTGTGAGCGTCCCTGAGACTTTCTCGTAAAATTTTATTTTTGGTCTTGAGTGACAAGGTCGTGCACCCAGGACACAATGAAAATGTCAGATGCTTCCAGACAAGGCCGACCTCTTTGCTACGTAACATTTTGATTGAAAGCCCAATGCCAGCTAACGCTTTTGTTCGCTTTGGATATTGTGGAGAAGTGTTGGAACATCTGCCAGGTTTTTGGGCATCAGACAAAGCATCTTTGAATCATTTGTCCATTTTTTTCCTTTGTAAACTTTGCCAGAGCAGATTGAAAATAGAGTGCTCACCTTTTACTCTTCCATATTTAGGTTTTTGTGGCTTTTTATGGTTGTTTGAGTCCTCACTGTGGAGATTTTCCTTCAATCTCTGTCCCTCTTTTACTAGACCAGGCATTCTCCACCAGGGTTCCTCCAGAGGTTTGCTAGAGGTTCCCTGAGGTGTGGCTGGTTGACCTTCTATTCGATGGCGCCTGTATAATTCCAGGGCCAATTCCGAGTGGCAACAAGTGTTACTGTAGGGTTACAAGGTTGTCAAAGGCTGTTCTAGACAGATGTTATGGGTGAATCTTTTCCACTTGTAATGAGGTGTAGAACACATTTATGGAAGATTCCATCAGCATGTTGATAGGAAGCCTGGTATGCTCTTCATTCTGCTTTTCCCAGTTGGTAATTAAGGCAACATAATTAATAACACCATTCCTACAGTAAAGTATGGGAGGTGGAAATCTTCTATTATGGGGGGGTGTAATATCCTGTTATGGAGGTGGTAATATCCTGTTATGGGAGATGGTAATATCCTGTTATGGGGGTGTTTCTTTGCAGCAGGAACTGGAGCCCTTGTCAGGATAGAGGGGAAAATGGATGGGGCAAAATACCATCAAATTCTTAAGGGAAAATCTGCTGCCCTCTGCTGGCAGAAAGTTGACAATGGGAAGAAGGTTTACCTTCCAACATGACAATGAGCCAAAGCACATAGCAACAATGAGCACACAGTGGTTGGAGGAGAAGGCGGGGAATGTCCACCAATGAGCACACAGTGGTTGGAGGAGAAGGTGGGAATGTCCACTAATGAGCATGCAGTGGTTGGAGGAGAAGGCGGGGAATGTCCACCAATGAGCACACAGTGGTTGGAAGAGAAGGCGGGGAATGTCCACTAATGAGCATGCAGTGGTTGGAGGAGAAGGCGGGGAATGTCCACCAATGAGCACACAGTGGTTGGAGGAGAAGGCGGGAATGTCCACTAATGAGCATGCAGTGGTTGGAGGAGAAGGCGGGGAATGTCCACTAATGAGCATGCAGTGGTTGGAGGAGAAGGCGGGGAATGTCCACCAATGAGCACACAGTGGTTGGAGGAGAAGGCGGGAATGTCCACTAATGAGCATGCAGTGGTTGGAGGAGAAGGCGGGGAATGTCCACTAATGAGCATGCAGTGGTTGGAGGAGAAGGCGGGGAATGTTCAACTATGAGCACACAGTGGTTGGAGGAGAAGGTAGGGAATGTACACCAATGAGCATGCAGTGGTTGGAGGAGAAGGCGGGAATGTCCACTAATGCGCACACAGTGGTTGGAGGAGAAGGTAGGGAATGTCCACTAATGAGCATGCAGTGGTTGGAGGAGAAGGCAGGGAATGTCCACTAATGAGCACACAGTGGTTGGAGGAGAAGGTAGGGAATGTCCACTAATGAGCATGCAGTGGTTGGAGGAGAAGGCAGGGAATGTCCACTAATGAGCACACAGTGGTTGGAGGAGAAGGTAGGGAATGTCCACTAATGAGCATGCAGTGGTTGGAGGAGAAGGCAGGGAATGTCCACTAATGAGCACACAGTGGTTGGAGGAGAAGGTAGGGAATGTCCACCAATGAGCACACAGTGGTTGGAGGAGAAGGTAGGGAATGTCCACCAATGAGCACACAGTGGTCGGAGGAGAAGGTGAGGAATGTCCACCAATGAGCACACAGTAGTTGGAGGAGAAGGCGGGAATGTCCACTAATGAGCATGCAGTGGTTGGAGGAGAAGGCAGGGAATGTCCACTAATGAGCACACAGTGGTTGGAGGAGAAGGTAGGGAATGTCCACCAATGAGCACACAGTGGTCGGAGGAGAAGGTGAGGAATGTCCACCAATGAGCACACAGTAGTTGGAGGAGAAGGCGGGAATGTCCACTAATGAGCATGCAGTGGTTGGAGGAGAAGGCGAGGAATGTCCACCAATGAGCACACAGTGGTTGGAGGAGAAGGCGAGGAATGTCCACCAATGAGCACACAGTGGTTGGAGGAGAAGGCGGGGAATGTCCACTAATGAGCACACAGTGGTTGGAGGAGAAGGCGAGGAATGTCCACCAATGAGCACACAGTGGTTGGAGGAGAAGGCAGGGAATGTCCATGCATGGCCTAGTCAGAGCCCAGACTTAAACCCCATTGAAAATCTGTGGAATGACTTGAAGACTGCAGTTCACAAATGCTCACCATCAAATGTAACTGAACTTGAGCAGTTCTGCAAAGAAGAGCGGGCAAATATTGCCAAGTCTAGATGTGCAAGGTTAGTAGAGACAAATCCCAACAGACTAAAGGCTGGAATTAAAGCAAAAGGGAGTTTAACAAAATACTGACATAACGGGGGTAATCTTTTTTCCAACTCAATGATTCTGTTTTTGATTTTTTTTTTGACATGTTGGTGTTGCAATGCATCCGGAAAGTATTCACAGCGCTTCACTTTTTCCACATTTTGTTATGTTACAGCTTTATTCCAAAATTTATTAAATTCAATATTTTCCTCAACATTCTACAAACAATATCCCATAATGACAACGTGAAATAAGTTTGAAATCTTTGCAAATAAAATAAAAATGAAAAAAATCCCATGTACACAAGTATCACAGCCTTTGCTCAATACTTTGGTGAAGCTCCTTTGGCACCAATTACAGCCTCAAGTCTTTTTGAGTAAGATACTACAAGCTCGGCACCCCTATTTTTGGGCAGTTTCTCCCATTCTTCTTTGTAGGACCTCTCAAGCTCCATCAGGTTGGATGGGGAGCGTCGGCGCACAGCCATTTTCATATCTCTCCAGAGATGTTCAATCGGGTTCAACTCTTGTCCCTGGCTGGGCCACTCAAGGACATTCACAAAGTTGTCCTGTAGCCACTCCTTTGTTATTTGGCTGTGTCCTTAGGGTCGTTGTCCTTTTGGAATTTGAACCTTCACCCCAGTCTGAGGTCCAGATCGCTCTGGAGAAGGTTTTCATCAAGGATGTCTCTGTACATTGCTGCATTCATCTTTCCCTTGATCCTGACTAGTCTCCCAGTTCCTGCCACTGAAAAATATCCCCAAAGCATTATGCTGCCACCACCATGCTTCACTGTAGGGATGATATTGGTCAGGTGATGAGCGGTGCCCGGTTTCCTCCAGACATGACACTTGCCCTTCAGGCCAAAGAGTTCAATCTTTGTTTCATCAGACCAGGGAATTTTGTTTCTCATGGTCTGAGAGTCCTTCAGGCGGGCTGTCATGTGCCTTTTACTGAGGAGTGGCTTCCGTCTGGCCACTCTACCATAAAGACCTGATTGGTGGAGTGCTGCAGAGATGGTTGTTCTTCTGGAAGGTTCTCCTCTCTCCTCAGAGAAACGCTGGAGCTCTGTCAGAGTGACCATCAGGTTCTTGGTCACCTCCCTGACTAAGGCCCTTCTCCCCGATCGCTCAGTATGGCCTGGCGGCCCGCTCTAGGAAGAGTCCTGGTGGTTCCAAAATTCTTCCATGATGGAGGCCACTGTGCTCATTTGGTCCTTCAATGCTGCAGAAATGTTCCTGTACCCTTCCCCAGATCTGTGCCTCTATACAATCCTGTCTTGGAGGTCTACAGAAAATTCCTTGGACTTCATGGCTTGGTTTGTGCTCTGACATGCACTGTTACCTGTGGGACCTTCTATATAGACAGGTGTGTGCCTTTCCAAATCATGTCCAATCAACTGAATTTACCACAGGAGGACTCCAATCAAGTTGTAGAAACATCTCAAGGATGGTCCGTGGAAACAGTATGCACCTGAGCTCAATTCTGAGTGTCATGGCAAAGGGTGTGATACTTATGTATATGGGAGGAGTCTGTGACACTTATGTACATGGGAGGAGCCTGTGATACTTATGTACATGGGAGGAGTCTGTGATACTTATGTACATGGGAGGAGTCTGTAAAACTTATGTACATGGGAGGAGTCTGTGATACTTATGTACATGGGAGGAGTCGGTGATACTTATGTACATGGGAGGAGCCTGTGATACTTATGTACATGGGAGGAGTCGGTGATACTTATGTACATGGGAGGAGCCTGTAAAACTTATGTACATGGGATTTTTTCGTTTTTTATTTTTAATAAATTTCAAACAAACTTCTTTCACGTTGTCATTATGGGGGATTGTTTGTAGAATTCTGAGGAAAATAACCTAACATAATGTGGAAAAAGTGAAGCGCTGTGAATACTTTCCGGACGCACTGTATATCTTTCACTTGGATGTTATAAGTTACACTGTGTAAATACAGCTGGATAAAACAAAACCCTTGTCTGTCTTTTAATTTATTTTAAGGGGGGGGGGGGACACTTTTCTATACCCACTGTAGAAGCCGATTGGCTTCCATGCAGAGCTGCACCAGATTCTGAGTGCTCCAGTTTTAGTAAATCTCCCCCAGTGTCTGCTTTGCAGAAGTTGGTTCACATTACATCCACAATGCAAACCAAAACCACTATTATTTAGTAGATAAAGGGTTAGATTCTCTCTCGGGTTTTTATTGATGTGCCTCCATTGGGAAGACTCCCCCCCGCCCCCTCAATTCCTGTCCTTAGTGACATTCTATTTGTCATCATGTAGCAGAGTCACCCCTGAGACACATCGCTTTATACTTATTTTTTTCATTCCTTCTTTTATCCTCTATAACATAACAAAGGTCTTCTTTCTCTTATAAATCAGTTACTGAAGAAGCCGCATTCCTCACTGGAAATGATTAAAAAGTCCTACAAGTATTTGCTGACGGGGAGAATACCGTAGGAATAAATGAAAGCTTAGCTCCGCGCTACCAAAACATTTACATTTATTATTCAGCAGCCACAAAGGGAAATAAACCCCACATATATTTGCAAACCAAAGTATTACCTTGTAAAAGTAATAGTGACATCACCACGGTATTGCTTATAGTCTGGGCAGAGAGCTGAGCTGTGGGAGAGGCCAAAAAGGTCCATCTACTACTACAGGCTGCCTGCAGTAAGCCACAGGAGGGGGTGGAGACAAGACCAGTCACCCTGCACAAGGAGAGAGGGCAGAGATGTGGGAGGGGCTCAGCAGCTCCACCCAGGAGGGGAGAAAACTACAGGAGGGGGCAGAGACAAGACCAGTCACCCTGCACAAGGAGAGAGAGAGAGCAGAGCTGTGGGAGGGGCTCAGCAGCTCCACCCACGAGGGGAGAAAACTACAGAAGGGGGCAGAGACAAGACCAGTCACCCTGCACAAGGAGAGAAAGAGAGCAGAGCTGTGGGAGGGGCTCAGCAGCTCCACCCACGAGGAGAGAAAACTACAGGAGGGGGCAGAGACAAGACCAGTCACCCTGCACAAGGAGAGAGAGAGAGCAGAGCTGTGGGAGGGGCTCAGCAGCTCCACCCAGGAGGGGAGAAAACCACAGACGGGGGCAGAGACAAGACCAGTCACCCTGCACAAGGAGAGAGAGCAGGGCTGTGGGAGGGGCTCAGCAGCCCCACCCAGGAGGGGAGAAAACTACAGGAGGGGGCAGAGACAAGACCAGTCACCCTGCACAAGGAGAGAAAGATAGCAGAGCTGTGGGAGGGGCTTAGCAGCTCCACCCAGGAGGGGAGAAAACTACAGGAGGGGGCAGAGACAAGACCAGTCACCCTGCACAAGGAGAGAGAGCAAACCTGTGGGAGGGGCTCAGCAGCTCCACCCAGGAGGGGAGAGAACTACAGGAGGGGGCGGAGACAAGACCAGTCACCCTGCACAAGGAGAGAGAGAGAGTAGAGCTGTGGGAGGGGCTCAGCAGCTCCACCCAGGAGGGGAAAAAACTACAGGAGGGGGCGGAGACAAGACCAGTCACCCTGCACAAGGAGAGAGAGCAGCGGTGACCGGTCTGCAGAAGTTGTTCCATACTGGAATACTGCACAGATCTGGGAGATATACACCCCAAGATTCAGGGAAGAATATACACCTTGTACAGTTTTTCACTAAACTGATGACCTATAGGGGGCTTTTGAAGCGTCGCCTATAGAAAATATCGGGTACAGAAGTATGTCGCCATTTCACAGGTGCACACAGATTTAAGGTTTGACATGTTGGTTATCTATTTACTCGGTGCGACCTCGTGTTTTATATTTTACCAAACATTTGAGTAGTTTATTGCCTTTGTTTGCCATAAAAAAAACTAGTGTTTTTTTTTTTGTTTACTGAAATTTTGCGTTTCCTAGACCTTTGTGGTAATATATCAAGAAAAAAAAAAAAAGTCAGCCTTACTGTCTTTTTTTTGGGGGGGTTGGGCACTTCAGAATTCTCTGCCTGAGATGTAAATCTGGCCCTGAAAAGGGCCCGGTGGTCAAGAGGTTTCTTGCCCTGTAGGTTCTAATTACACCTTTGAAAAGGAGGATTGAAGTTGCCCACCAATGATCCTGCTAACATAATTATCAAAATCAGCCCATGACTACTGTGGCAGGGGTCAAGCGGAAAGTTGGTTCTAGTAAGCCAAAGAATTTCTCTTATGCTGCGTACACACGACCGGACTTTCCGGCAGAAAAGGTCCGACGTTTGTTCCGATGGAGTTCCGCTGAAACGGACTTGCCTACACACGATCACACCAAAGTCCGATCGTTTAGAACGCAATGACGTACGACTATAAAAAGGAAGTTCAATCGCCAGTAGCCAAAAGCTGCCCTTGTGTCGTTCTTGGTCCGTCGGAACAGCATACAGACAAGCGGTTTTCTCGATAGGAACTGATTCCGTCAGAAAGATTTGAAACATGTTCTATTTCTAGGTCCGTCAGAATTTTCGAAAGGAAGAGTCCTATGAAGCCCACACACGATCGGAATGTCCGATGTAATGATTCCGTCGGACCTTTTCTGCCGGAAAGTCCGGTCGTGTGTACGCGGCATTGTAAAGTTATGCACATGCACTCGGCAAAATTAATCCAAAAGTAGAAGGTCTGTTTTACAAAAATCAAGACATAGACACTCGAAAAATACTTATAAGACAATTGTTGAGTCCACAAAAGACACCATCAAATCCTCAGACAAGCAATTTTTGTATACGTTCTCATCCAAACGTTCTCATCCATTCTACAGATGTAAGGCCAGCACAAAGCTGTTGCACACAACAATCCTCGATTTGGCTAAGCCTTAAAGTTTCAAAGATTCCAGAAGTAATCGACACCACTATCACTGCCCATACAGCATTGTGCCTTTCTGTTTTAATTTTGGATCTATTGCAAAGCCTACTGTGAAATAGTACCAATGGTCAGACCAAATGTTAAGAGTAAGTAGAAACGGAAGAAGAAACAAACACATGATGGAACGTGAGCTGCCACAAGCCCACCCAAGTTGTCACTTGATTTGTAGATCTCCTGCCATCTAAACCGGCCACTTTGTGACGTCTTAAGAAGCCAGCTGAGAAGTGTCTGGCCATGGTCAAAGAAGTGGAGAACTTGCCCTGTCATTGAGCCCCACTCTCAGCAAGGGGGAGCAGCTGTTAAAACTTGCATCAGCATGTCAGACTATGAGAACCATCTCTGAAGGCACTTCATTCTGAGTCTTGAATTGCTATTTAAAACATCACGAGGAGTCGCTTCACACATTGCATTGTTAAGGTCAAGTGAACGGAGAGCCAAGGATTCCATCTTCCGCTCTTTGCAGAGCGTCTCTTTGTTGGAGATTATACAACCAGCTCACTCTCAATTGAACATCATTGCTGGAGAACCCGATGAAAGAACCTGACATTGCTAACTTCATCGCCTGATGCTCCCAACAGGTGGGTCTCTCTGTACTCTATAGAGGTGTTCGGAGAGGTGATAAAGTAAAAAATCCAGAGGAGGTGACACCTTATATTTGTGCCCTTTGTTCCCGGAATTCCTATTCAAGAGGCGGAGAGGCTTTTAAAACTTGAAACGTGAACTTTCAATACCCTGAAGGACAGACGTTGAACACGTTATGTAACAAATGTTTGATGTGCAATGCAGCTGTGGTCATTACATTTTTCTGGTTGTTAAAAATGTAAAAAAAAGTATAATACAATAATAAAAGTATATAAATGAATAAATAAAAGCAATGAACATAAGACGGCATGGATCTCAGTAATGGGCATAAGCAGCGTGGTTGATACCTTGTAGCATGATAAAATAAAGACATTGATTATACTGTATTAAAATGTATATAAAGCCAATTTTATTTTGATGTTGAATAGAGTGGGGATCAGTTAGAACCTTCGTAAGGTAACCACTGGGGAGGTTCATCCTCTCTACCTGTCAATTGTCACCACTACATCACCAATCTTGTCTCCAAATATCACCCAAACGGTTCTCTCCGCTCCTCCCAAAGACCTCCTTCTCTCTAGCTCCCTTGTCTCTTTCTCCCATGTCCATCTCCAAAACTTCTCCAGAGCCTCTGGAACTCCTTACCCCAATCAGTCCGGCTATCTTCTACTCAGTCCACTACTCCTACTTCCTCTTCAAGAAAGCGTATCCTGCCTTCAGCTAATAACCAAATCTTCTATTTCTTTTATCATTCCTCACAATTAGTACCTTTTATTCCGCCAGCTCCTCCATATTAGATTGTAAGCTCCCAGGAGCAGGGCCCTCCTTGCACTCTTGTATTGTTGCTATATTGTCTCCCTTTATATTTTAAACCACTGTGCAAACTGTTGGCACTATGTAAATCCTGTATAATAATAATAATATATACATACACACCTATATAGAATAGGTCCCCTATTTCCTGCCAAAACAGCCCTGACCTGTCAATGCATGGATATCACTAGGCCTTTGAAAGTTTGCTGTGGTATCTGGCACTAAGCCGTCAGCAGCAGAGGCAAAAGGTGCAAGGTGCACCCCCCTTACCTTGTCAGGTGCCGGAAAAAAGCTGAGGGGGAGAGCTGGGAAAGAGAATTGTAAGGCCCGGAGAAGGACCAGAAGAAGGCTGGAGTCTGCTGATTGCTGAGACCAGGGAAAGTAGAGACGAGGGGGTGCTGCGGCTGCACAGAGAGGTGAAGGATCTGTAGGAGGAGTTCTGTCCTTCCTCTCTCCTGTCGACTGTTGAGACGAGCCTCTCCGCTGCTGCACGGAGAAGCGCAGGATCTGGTGGGGAAGCTCTGTCCTCCTCTTTGCTGCTGACTTCTGAGACAAGGTGGGGGCCAGAGACCAGGGTTGTGCCACAGCTGCAGGCGAAGTACAAGGGCCACATGAACTGTGTTTGATACATGTACATTAGAACATGGGGAGTGAAGCAAGGCAAATCGGCAGCATGAATATTTACTGTGCTGCAGCCAATCCCTGTGGCAGTGTACCCAGAAGGTGGCTGATGAGCACATAAATAGTGTGAGCTTCAGAACAGCAGTGTCTTTCTGTTCAAGGGAATTCCACCTGTCAGGGTGGGGGGTGGCTACCCCTTCCCAAGCTGTTCTACTGATTCAAGCAGTTGTTCACCGAGGTACTGGCTGTGGCAGAGCCGGGAGGGTCCTACTCTGACACCCCAACACTTCAGCTAAGGATCCAGTCCACTTAGCCTCACTAGTAGGCATTTGGAACAAGCTAAATTGGCACAGCTACCCATGGCCTTGTGAGTGCTACTCTCCTACAAAAAGACCCTGGTGACTGTGTACTATTGGGATAGCTGGGTCAAGTAGTTTCCCTCCTGAGTGGTTCATGTCTCTGACCTCCCCTAGTCTCTCATCGAGAGACTGTACTTTGAACTTGGACCAACTAGTTCCTCTTCTGAGGGGTTCATACCTCTAGCCTCCTCTGATCTCTCACTGGAGTATTGATGTTTTCATACGTAGGTGCCTCCGACGTGCGTGCTTACAATAGCATGTGTAATGGGGGTGGGCTGGACTCAAAATTATTTGGAGGGTTTACGTGATTGGATGTAACTTAATTTTTTTGCCCATTTTTTCCCCACTACAAACTTCATGTAGGAGATTACATTTTGTGATACAATGTTTGCTGTGATCCCTGATGTCCCACCTGCCGTTAATTGCAGATTGTGCTCCATTAGAATTTTTTCCAGCCACAGTGGCTGGGGAAAGTGACAACCAAACCTAGAAGTGGTGTGATGTATGTTGCTTTCAGGTTCTTACTAGGTAAGGGAGATCAGTGAACAGACTTTCACTGATCTCCCTCCCCAGCAGCACCCACCATATATTATAAGTTCTGGGTCAGCAGGTGGAAGAGCGGACCCAGAAAACATGGTCAGGGTGGGCTGGAAGGGGCCAATGTAACTGGCATGTGTGGAAACGTTCGGTGTCAGATTTACACACAATCATACATAGGTTGGTGGCAGCGAAAGGGTTAAACAACTGCCATTTTTTAAACAATATATTTCTTTCATTATTAGCTGCATGCCAGCACAACCAATTTCTTGCAGCCCCTTCCTGTTTCCATGCACTCCAGGGATGGCTACATGGTATTTCCCATTTCAGGTGTCCGGATGGTGTTAACAATGACTATGCAGTGTGCATGGGTGCATATGCTTGAAGGCACCATGGGAAGCCCATGCCACAAGGTGACAATAAAGAAAATGGTATCGCCTCCAAACTGGCTGCAGTAATGACTGATGTTGGTCGGGATAGATACTGTCTCCATCAGGCTTTGTGTAGACTACAGCAAGATGGCACCCATGCCAAATGTAAGTGCAAGTGGCTTCAGCTCACATCCCCAACCCATGGGAGAATCCTTTAACACATTTCACCCATGTAGGCGTTTCCTGTTATAGGCTGACCACCCTCTGCACCCATCTTTCAGTTGTCCTCCTGTGTAGACTACAGCAAGATGGCGCCCAATTAGATGACGTCTAATTTACCAGCATAGGGGCAGTCAGACCTGATTCACTAAAATTTGGGGTTCTCCAGGTCTAGCTCCACTAGACTTAGTTCTGCATAGACTTTTGCTATAAAAGATGCTGTGCACTTATTTATCATTATACATTCACTACAGTGGGTGGAGAGGGATGCAGCAGTGAAGGGCTGTATAAGGAGCATCACAACCAGCTGTATATGAGAGTTCATATGTTGAGAATAACAATGTATACTGGCATGCATTGCTTGGTTTGACTTTTTATTTGCTGGGCTGCATGTACGAGTATTACTGTCCTTTGATCTTTTTAAATGTACAGTGTGACCGAAATCTCTGGAATGTACACTATTTTTGTATTGTTTCTTAATTTCTAAATAAACCTTTTCTCCAATATAAAAAAAAAGGAACAAGGGCAGAGGGTGGTCAGTAGTGATTTGCACCAGAACTCCCAAACATGGAAAATGTTCGGACCCCTATTAAAATTTATGGGACTGAACTGGAAAAATCAAAAGTCCCCATTTTAAAGGCTTAAATTCAAGTTATTGGGCATAAAAAAGGGTATGGGGGCTTGGGTCCTGCCCTGGGGGACATGTATCAATGCAAAAATTATTTTTTTTAAACATAATTTTGAAAGGAGCAGTGATTTACTGATGCTTAAAGTGAAACAATTTTTTTTAAATATAGTGCCTGAGGGGTCCCCTTATTCTGCCTGTAATGTGGCACATCTGTACCATGTATAGAACCTGCTGCAGCAAAAATTACATATATAAAAAGATAAAAAAAACAACGTTTAAATCAATTTTCCCAGCAAAACAAAAATGTTAAATGAAAACCGGCATAGGGATCAGACCCCCCCATCCAAACCAGACCTATCGGGTCTGGTATGGATTTTAAGGGGAACCCTGCACTAACACTTTAAAAAACCGGCATGGGGCCCCTCCCAAAATCCGGGGGGGGGGTGATGCTTTGGTGCCACAAGTGCCTCTTCCCCACTACCCTGAGTGGTGGTTATGGGGGTCTGCAGGCAGGGGGCTTATCGGAATCTGGCCCCCACATCCTACCCCCTATGTGAATGAGTATGGGGTACATTGTACCCCATACTCATTCACCAAAAAAAAGCGTAAAAAAATAAACACACACAGTTTTTGACAATTACTTTATTAAAAAAAAAAAAAAACACTGTGTTCCCCCATGTAGATCCATCGTCAATCATGAAAAAAACAAATACACACTCAGCCCCAATGAAGGCTAACCGCCGACTGCCTGCTCCGCTGTCTGCCTGTTCTTAAATAGGTAAGGGGCAGAGCCACCTGTGACGTCACTGACCGATATATGCTGGGTCGGTGATGTCACATGCCCCTTTCCTGGCCTGCCAGGCTACATGCTCGGATAAGGGCCTGGTATGGATTTTGGGGGATCCGCAAGCCTTTTTTTTGTGGCAGCCCACTCCTTAACAAACGGCAGCTATTCACCATGTGCTCGGCCCAAAACAGTTTGCCCATCTCTTGTGGTCAGCCTATAACAGGAACCCCCTAAACAAAGCACCTTTACGGATGGGTCACCAGGTATTATTTTAGTGAATGCTGCAGATTTTTATTTTTTTTAAAGAGAAGGACTTGGATTTACAGTAACGTATTAAAACATTTTAGTGATTGCATTTACATATACTTCTGGGTTAATTTTCTTTATGATGTTCTTTAGGTGGCCTTAAAGCAGAAAGACGACACAGTCACTTCCACGCGTTTCACCTGATGAATTGATTCATTTACAAAACATTTAACAGGAGATAAAACATCTCATTTTCAAGTATATCCTAAAAACAAAAATCAACATTGACAAACAGCGACAGGTACCGCGTGAATGCGTTTCTCCGCCCACTGACGTACCTGTAATGAACAAGAATTCTAGGGGGGGAGGTTTACAGAAAACATGGCCGGTGAAGAGGACAGAACAAAATCGGAGAAACAATTTGAATGCATAGGAGCTTTCCTTTGTGTACTATACGTTTCATGCAAGAGTATCGATTCACTGAGAACCAAGGATAGGGATGAAAGAATGTGTGGAATGAAGATCTGACCCCTATTAGTATCAAAAAGGAACCCTTCCCTCATCATGTAGCCCACTGCAGAACAATGTAGCTACATTTGCTCAGGTAGTTCAGGAATATGTGCCATGTCCAATGCTTTTGCTTTCAGGTTACATTGAATTTGACCAACCTGGGCCAGACCTACACTCACCACTTCTCTTTACATAGCTCCCTGCAGCCAACCATATAATATAATGCATAGAGAGTGTAAAAGCACTTCCCGTTGACCTAGAATTTTTGCAAGCGTTCTCTTTAGCATTTCCACTGAGTGTTCAGGCAGGAAAGCCAACTGACTGGTTGGCTGTCCCTTAAGCCCCTCCATCTGAGACGGCATGGTCAGTACCCCAGCACTGGTTACCTGAGGCAATGGAGCATTGCAAGGATACCAAGAGATAGGCATTTCGGAGTTCTTACCATTGGCGCTCACCAAAAACCTAAACATCGGAGAAGAAAATAGGTTCTTTCATGGTGCCACAGTGACCTACCAACATGCCCAAGCTTGGTGACCCACTAACTAAAAGGCAAACCTTCATAAAGTGCTTCAGAACTTTGGGGGGGTCCAGTGGCACTTTGGGGGGGGGGGGTTTACAGTACACATATGATATAGTACCTTATGGTGTATGGCATCCTTTATCAACCTTTTCAACCCTTGAAATAACGTTACGGGCTCAGGAACCCCTTGTAAAAATTATTATTTCTACAACTCATGATACATTAGTGTGATGGTCAGTGGGAATAAAGCTCTTCACACTTGTGGTCATTGGGAAGAATTACCACCTTACAGATAGCTAAAAAGATTAAATGGTGTCAGTGGGAACTTATCCGAGAGACAGAAATTGCTCATTGCCCAAGGAACCCCTAAAATCCACTGAAGGAACTCTTGGGCTCCAGTGGCGGCTGGTGGATTTTTGTTGGGGGGGGGGGGGGCGGCAAACAACCCTCCTGTGGCACCTTAACCCCCCCCCCCCTGCTGTTTGCCAGTCCACCGGGCACATCGGGGATCATCGGGCCGGAGGGCAGGCTGCGGCAGGCATCTTGCAGCGTCTTCCATGTCCTCTTCCCTTCTGAGATTACGGTGGCTTCCGTTGCAAGTCTCCTCCCCTCCTCCTAGGCATCCAATGGGATCGCCCAACCTTTCAGCCCACGCTTCCTGACTGGCGGAGAGGCGATTCAGTGTTAGAAAAGCAAATATTAAATTTGCTTTTCTAACATATCTGGGTTGGCTCATGGCACAATGCTGAGTCCACCCTATATTGAAGCCCATTAGAGCCTATGGCTCTAATCAGGTGCTTCAAAAATACACCCCCACCGGTGTAATTTAGGAGCCGGCATCCAAAAAGGGGCCGGACGCCTGAATAGGGGGTGGCAGCGGTGGCCATGGATAGATTCATGCTATGCATGAATCTATCCATTATTCATAGAGAGGGGGTGGCGAGGATAGAGGGGGCAGTGCCCGTGCGCCCTTGATGCACGGGCCCCACTGTAGGGTTCTATGGAACCCTGGTTGAGAAACTCTGGTGTATGGTATTTAAATTTAACTAAAGATTTATATACTCTTACTTTATGGTGCTTATAGAAACTAGATGACCATCATCTGATACATGCAATTATGGCATGGTTGGGTGAAGATTGGTGTGGCTGTAGGGTTTCCCCAATCCAAACAAATACAGTATGACGGCACCTACAACTTTTAGCTCCTCTAGACATTTCGGTGAGAATTGTGACATCAGTATGTTAATGGTTGGCCTTCAATAGGTTTTGCGGACGATGAAATAGGCAATGTATGGTCTGATGTAAGAGGATCTGGTGTGAGGCTTCAAACGGGGTGACCTTTTGTTTCACTTAGGAAAATGCCTTAAATTTCCAAGTAAATTCATAGGCTATGATCATAAAACCCTAAAAGAACATTCTAGATGATTAGTTGATCCTTTTTATTTTTTAAGCAGCAACCTAGATTGGGTTCTTAAGATCAGACATGGAACATCTTATTGCTTTGGTTTGGAGGTTGATGTGTAAATGGACACTCAGACATGGATCACACAAGTTACATTCGTTCTTACCAGAACAGAGATTAGCAGCTACACTAGTAAATAAAGGCAACCCAAATAGTTTTTTTTCCAGGCTTTAATACCAGAGAGATTGTTCTGGCAAGTTCAGTGCTGTAACTGCGCTGGGGGAAAACTCCCACCAGGGATGGACATAATCTTCTGGGGCCTGGGGGAAAACTCCCACCAGGGATGGACATAATCTTCTGGGGCCTGGGGGAAAACTCCCACCAGGGATGGACATAATCTTCTGGGGCCTGGGGGAAAACTCCCACCAGGGATGGACATAATCTTCTGGGGCCTGGGGGAAAACTCCCACCAGGGATGGACATAATCTTCTGGGGCCTGGGGGAAAACTCCCACCAGGGATGGACATAATCTTCTGGGGCCTGGGGGAAAACTCCCACCAGGGATGGACATAATCTTCTGGGGCCTGGGGGAAAACTCCCACCAGGGATGGACATAATCTTCTGGGGCCTGGGGGAAAACTCCCACCAGGGATGGACATAATCTTCTGGGGCCTGGGGGAAAACTCCCACCAGGGATGGACATAAACTTCTGGGGCCTGGGGAAAACTCCCACCAGGGATGGACATAATCTTCTGGGGCCTGGGGAAAACTCCCACCAGGGATGGACATAATCTTCTGGGGCCTGGGGAAAACTCCCACCAGGGATGGACATAATCTTCTGGGGCCTGGGGAAAACTCCCACCAGGGATGGACATAATCTTCTGGGGCCTGGGGGAAAACTCCCACCAGGGATGGACATAATCTTCTGGGGCCTGGGGAAAACTCCCACCAGGGATGGACATAATCTTCTGGGGCCTGGGGGAAAACTCCCACCAGGGATGGACATAATCTTCTGGGGCCTGGGGGAAAACTCCCACCAGGGATGGACATAATCTTCTGGGGCCTGGGGGAAAACTCCCACCAGGGATGGACATAATCTTCTGGGGCCTGGGGGAAAACTCCCACCAGGGATGGACATAATCTTCTGGGGCCTGGGGAAAACTCCCACCAGGGATGGACATAATCTTCTGGAGCCTGGGGAAAACTCCCATCAGGGATGGACATAATCTTCTGGGGCCTGGGGGAAAACTCCCACCAGGGATGGACATAATCTTCTGGGGCCTGGGGGAAAACTCCCACCAGGGATGGACATAATCTTCTGGGGCCTGGGGAAAACTCCCACCAGGGATGGACATAATCTTCTGGGGCCTGGGGAAAATTCCCACCGGGGATCAACACAACCTGCAGGTTTCTCTGGTGGCCCAGAATTCAGAAACATAATAAGTTAACGGTCTTTCACCCAAACTCACCCTAGTGCAGTCTCTCAACCTTTTTACCCCAGAGGGACCCTTGCATTGCCAGGTCTCAGGGAACCCCTGGTAAGGTTAGTCCATTGGGGGTCATTGGG